>JANEZO010000086.1:0-96548 GCA_025169545.1 Anguilla japonica | reverse complement strand
ACCACATAGCAACACCCTAGCAACCACTTGGAACACCCTAGCAACCACATAGCAACGCCATAGCAACCACTTGAAACACCCTAACAACCATCTTAAACACCCTAGCAACCACATAGCAACCTCTAAAACACCATAGCAACGCCATAGCAACCACCTTACACACCCTAGCAACCACATAGCAACGCCATAGCAACCACCTGGAACACCCTAGCAACCACAAAGCAACGCCATAGCAACCACCTGGAACACCCTAGCAACCACATAGCAACGCCATAGCAACCACCTAAAACACCATAGCAACCACATAGCAACCACCTTAAACACCATAGCAACCACATAGCAACGCCCTAGCAACCACCTGGAACACCCTAGCAACCACATAGCAACGCCATAGCAACCACCTGGAACACCCTAGCAACCACAAAGCAACGCCATAGCAACCAACTTAAAGACCCTAGCAACCACATAGCAACGCCATAGCAACCACCTAAAACACCATAGCAACCACCTTAAACACCCTAGCAACCACATAGCAACGCCATAGCAACCACCTAAAACACCATAGCAACCACATAGCAACGCCATAGCAACCACCTAAAACACCATAGCAACCACATAGCAACCACCTTAAACACCCTAGCAACCACATAGCAACGCTATAGCAACCACCTAAAACACCCTAGCAACCACATAGCAACCACCTAAAACACCATAGCAACACCATAGCAACCACATAGCAACGCCATAGCAACCACCTTAAACACCATAGCAACCACATAGCAACGCCCTAGCAACCACCTTAAACACCCTAGCAACCACATAGCAACGCCATAGCAACCACCTTACACACCCTAGCAACCACATAGCAACGCCATAGCAACCACCTAAAACACCATAGCAACCACATAGCAACACCCTAGCAACCACCTGGAACACCCTAGCAACCACATAGCAACGCCATAGCAACCACTTAAAACACCCTAGCAACCATCTTAAACACCCTAAGCAACCACCGGAACCCCTAGCAACCACATAGAACGCCATAGCAACCACTTAAACACCCTAGCAACCATCTTAACACCCTAGCACCACTAGCAAGCCATGCACCCACCTAAAACCCATAGCAACCACCTTAAACACCCTCACAACCACTAAGCAACGTCATAGCAACCACCTTACCACCCTATCCACCACATCACAACGCATAGCAACCCACCTAAAACACCCTAGCAACCCATAGCAACGCTATAGCACACACCTAAAAGCACTCCTATCAACCACATAGCAACGCCTAGCAACTACGAAATCACCATAGCAACCACATCGCAACGCCCTATGCAACCACCTGTAAACACCCTAGCAACCACATATCACGCCATAGGCAACCACCTGGAACCCCTAGCACCACATAGCAACGCCATAGCAACCACCTAAAACACCATAGCAACCACTAGCAACACGCCAAGCACCACCTGCAACACCCCTAGCAAAACCACATAGCAACGCCATAGCAACCACATGGAACACCCACTAGATCAACCACCATAGCAAACACCACTAGCAACCACCTGTAACACCCCAGCAACCACATAGTCAACGCCATAGCACCACTTAAAACACCCTAATCACACCATCTTTAACACCCCTAACAACCACATAGCAACGCCATAGCAACCACTTAAGAACACCCTAGCAACCACCTGAAACCCTTAGTCAAACCAGCTTAAACACCCTAGCAACCACCTAAAACACCATAGCAACCAGATAGGGCAACACCCTAGCAAACCAAATGCACCACCCTAGCAACCACCTGGAACACCCTAGCAACCCACTAGCAACGCCATATCCACCACTTTACACACCCTAAGCAACCATCTTAAACACCCTAGCAACCACATAGCAACGCCATAGCACCACCTAAAACACCATAGCAAACCACATAGCACACCCTAGCAACCAACGTGAACACCCTAGCAACCACATAGCCACGCCATAGCAACCACCTTAAACACCCTATAGCAACCCACATCGCAACGCACTTAAACATAACACCCTAGCAACCACCTGGAACACCCTAGGCAACCACATAGCAACGCCATAAGCACCACCACCTAACACACCATATCCAACCACATAGCACCACCTGTTAAACACCCTAGCAACCACATAGCAACGCTATAGCAACCAACTAAAACCAACCCTAGCAACCACATAGCAACCACCTTAAAACCCCTAGCCAACCACATAATGCCACGCCCTAGCAACCACCTGGAACCCCTAGCACCACATAGCCAAGCCATAGCAACCACCTAAACCACCATAGCAACCACTCAGCAACACCCTAGCAACCACCTGGAACAACCCTAGCAACCACATAGCACGCCATATCAACCACGTTGAAACACCCTAAGCAACCATCTTAAACACCCTAGCCAACTACATCGCAACCTCTAAAACAACCATAGCAACGCACACATAGCAACCACCTACACACCCTAGCACCACATAGCAACGCCATAGCAACCACTTACAACACCATAGCAACCACATAGCAACACCCTAGCAACCACCTTGAAACACCTAGCAACCACATAGCAACGCCATAGCAACCACTTAAAACACCCTAGTCAAACCTCTTAAACACCCTAGCAACCACATAGCAACGCCATACGCAACCTACTTGGAAACACCCTAGCAAAAACCACATATCACAACCCTATCACCAACTTAAAGACCCTAATCAACCTAACGACATAGCAAACGCCATATCAACCCACCTAAACACCATAGCAACCACCTTAAAACACCCTAGCAACCACATAGCAACGCCATAGCAACCACCCTTAACACACCCTAGCAACCACATAGCAACGCCCATAGCAACCCCTAGCAAACACCATAGCAACCACATCGCACCACCTAAAACCCCTAAGCACCCACATAGCACCGCTATAGCAACCATCCTAAACACCCTAGCAAACCACATAGCAACGCCATAGCGAACCACCTAAAACACCCTAGCATCCACATAGCACACACCTAGCAACCACCTTAACACCCTAGCAACCACATAGCAACGCCATAGCAACCCACCGTTAAACCACCATAGCAACCACATAGCAACCCATAGCAACCACCTAAAACACCCTATCACCACATAGCAACCACCTAAAACAACCATAGCACCACATAGCAACGCCCTAGCAACCACCTGGAACACCCTAGCAACCACAAAAAAATAGCAAAAAAACGCCATAGCAACCCCACCCCTTACCAACACCCTACGCACCCACATAGCAACGCCATAGCAACCACCTAAAACACCATAGCAACCACATAGCAACACCCTAGGCAACCACCTGGACACACCCTAGCAACCCGCATGCACGCCATAGCAACCCAACCACGTTAAAACACCCTAGCAACCATCTATAAACACACTAGCCACCACACTAGCAACGCCATAGCAACCACTTGGAACACCCTAGCAACCACATAGCAACACCCTACCAACCAGCTTAAAGTACCCTAGCAACCACATAGCAACGCCATAGCAACCACCTAAACACCATATAGCAACCACCTTAAACACCCTAGCAACCACATAGCCACGCCATAGCAACCACTTACATCACACCCTAGCAACGCCATAGCAACCACCTCTAAAAACCACCATAGCAACCACATAAGCAACCACCTAAAACACCCTAGCAACCACATAGCAACGCTATAGCAACCACCTAAAACACCCTAGCACCACATAGCAACGCCATAGCAACCACCTCTAAACACCATAGCAACCACATAGCAACGCCCTAGCAACCACCTTAAACACCCTAGGCAACCACATAGCACCGCCATAGCAACCACCTGGAACACCCTAGCAACCACATAGCAACGCCCATAGCAAACCACCTAAAACACCATAGCAACCACATAGCAACACCCACCCTAGCAACCACCTGCAACACCCTAGCAACCACATAGCAACGCCATAGCAACCACTTCCTAAAAACACCCTAGCAACCACACAGCAGCAACACCCTAGCAACCACCTTGGCAACACCCTAGCAACCACATAGCGAACGCCCCATAGCAACCACTGAAAACACCCTAGCAACCACCTTAAACACCCTAGCAACCACATAGCAACGCCATAGCAACCACCTTCCTAAACACCATAGCAACCACATAGCAACCACCTTAAACACCTAGCAACCACATAGCAACGCCATATAGCAACCACCTAAAAACACCCTAGCAACCACATAGCAACCACCTAAAACACCCATAGCAAACCACCATAGCAACGCCCTAGCAACCACCTGGAACACCCTAGCAACCACATAGCAACGCCATAGCAACCACCTGGAACACCCTAGCAACCACATAGCAACGCCATAGAAACCACCTAAAACACCATAGCAACCACCATAGGAACACCCTAGCAACCACATAGCAACGCCATAGCAACCACTTGAAACGCCCTAGCAACCATCTTAAACACCCTAGCAACCACATAGCAACCTCTAAAACACCATAGCAACGCCATAGCAACCACCTTACACACCCTAGCAACCACATAGCAAACGCCCTAGCAACCACCTGGAACACCCTAGCAACCACATAGCAACGCCATAGCAACCACTTAAACACCCTAGCAACCATCTTAAACACCCCTAGCAACCACATAGCAAACGCCATAGCAACCACCTGGAACACCCTAGCAACCACATAGCAACACCCTAGCAACCACCCTGGAACACCCTAGCAACCAACTTAAAGACCCTAGCAACCACATAGCAACGCCATAGCAACCACCTAAAACACCATAGCACCACCTTAAACACCCCTAGCAACCACATGCAACGCCATAGCAACCACCTAAAACACCATAGCAACCACATAGCAACGCCATAGCAACCACCTAAAACACCATAGCAAACCACATAGCAACCACCTTAAACACCCTAGCAACCACATAGCAAAACGCTATAGCAACCACCTAAACACCCTAGCAACCACATAGCACCACCTAAAACACCATAGCAACACCCATAGCAACCACATAGCAACGCCATAGCAACCACCTAAAACACCATAGCAACCACATAGCAACGCCATAGCAACCACCTAAAAAACACCCTAGCAACCACATAGCAACCACCTAAAACACCATAGTAAACCACAGGCAACGCCCTAGCAACCACCTTAAACACCCTAGCAACCACATAGCAACGCCATAGCAACCACCTTACACACCCTAGCAACCACATAGCAACGCCATAGCAACCACCTAATAAAACACCATAGCAACCACATAGCAACACCCTAGCAACCACCTGGAACACCCTAGCAACCACATAGCAACGCCATAGCAACCACTTAAAACACCCTAGCAACCATCTTAAAACCCTAGCACCACCACATAGCAACGCCATAGCAACCACTTGGAAAACACCCTAGCAACCACATAGCAACACCCTAGCAAACCAACTTAAAGACCCTAGCAACCACATAGCAACGCCATAGCAACCACCTACAACACCATAGCAACCACCTTAAACACCCTAGCAACCACATAGCAACGCCATAGCAACCACCTTACACACCCTAGCAACCACATAGCAACGCCATAGCAACCACCTAAAACACCCTAGCAACCACATAGCAACACCCTAAAACACCATAGCAACACCATAGCAACCACATAGCAACGCCATAGCAACCACCTAAAACACCATAGCAACCACATAGCAACGCCATAGCAACCACCTAAAACACCCTAGCAACCACATAGCAACCACCTAAAACACCATAGCAACCACATAGCAACGCCCTAGCAACCACCTTAAACACCCTAGCAACCACATAGCAACGCCATAGCAACCAACCTTACACACCCTAACCCCAAGCAACCACATAGCAACGCCATAGCAACCACCTAAAACACCATAGCAACCACATAGCAACCACCCTAGCAACCACCTGGAACACCTAGCAACCACATAGCAACGCCCATAGCAACCACTTAAAACACCCTAGCAACCATCTTAAACACCCTAGCAACCACATAGCAACGCCATAGCAACCACTTGGAACACCCTAGCAACCACATAGCAACACCCTAGCAACCAACTTAAAGACCCTAGCAACCACATAGCAATGCCATAGCAACCACCTAAAACACCATAGCAACCACCTTAAACACCCTAGCAACCACATAGCAACGCCATAGCAACCACCTTACACACCCTAGCAACCACATAGCAACGCCATAGCAACCACCTAAAACACCATAGCAACCACATAGCAACCACCTTAAAAACCCTAGCAACCACATAGCAACGCTATAGCAACCACCTAAAACACCCTAGCAACCACATAGCAACGCCATAGCAACCACCTTACACACCCTAGCAACCACATAGCAACGCCATAGCAACCACCTAAAACACCATAGCAACCACATAGCAACCACCTTAAAAACCCTAGCAACCACATAGCAACGCTATATAGCAAACCACCTAAAACACCCTAGCAACCACATAGCAACGCCATAGCAACCACCTAAAACACCATAGCAACCACATAGCAACGCCTTAGCAACCACCGTAAACACCCTAGCAACCACATAGCAACGCTATAGCAACCACCTAAAACACCCTAGCAACCACATAGCAACGCCATAGCAACCACCTAAAACACCATAGCAATCACATAGCAACGCCCTAGCAACCACCTTAAACACCCTAGCAACCACATAGCAACGCCATAGCAACCACCTGGAACACCCTAGCAACCACATAGCAACGCCATAGCAAACACCTAAAACACCATAGCAACCACATAGCAACACCCTAGCAACCACCTGGAACACCCTAGCAACCACATAGCAACGCCATAGCAACCACTTTAAACACCCTAGCAACCATCTTAAACACCCTAGCAACCACATAGCAACGCCATAGCAACCACTTGGAACACCCTAGCGACCACATAGCAACACCCTAGCAACCACCTGGAATACCCTAGCAACCACATAGCAACGCCATAGCAACCACCTAAAACACCATAGCAACCACCTTAAACACCCTAGCAACCACATAGCAACGCCATAGCAACCACCTAAAACACCATAGCAACCACATAGCAACGCCATAGCAACCACCTAAAACACCATAGCAACCACATAGCAACCACCTTAAACACCCTAGCAACCACATAGCAACGCTATAGCAACCACCTAAAACACCCTAGCAACCACATAGCAACCACCTAAAACACCATAGCAACACCATAGCAACCACATAGCAACGCCAGAGCAACCACCTAAAACACCATAGCAACCACATAGCAACGCCATAGCAACCACTTAAAACACCATAGCAACCACATAGCAACCACCTTAAACACCCTAGCAACCACATAGCAACGCCATAGCAACCACCTTACACACCCTAGCAACCACATAGCAACGCCATAGCAACCACCTAAAACACCATAGCAACCACATAGCAACACCCTAGCAACCACCTGGAACACCCTAGCAACCACATAGCAACGCCATAGCAACCACTTAAAACACCCTAGCAACCATCTTAAACACCCTAGCAACCACATAGCAACGCCATAGCAACCACTTGGAACACCCTAGCAACCACATAGCAACACCCTAGCAACCAACTTAAAGACCCTAGCAACCACATAGCAACGCCATAGCAACCACCTAAAACACCATAGCAACCACCTTAAACACCCTAGCAACCACATAGCAACGCCATAGCAACCACCTTACACACCCTAGCAACCACATAGCAACGCCATAGCAACCACCTAAAACACCATAGCAACCACCTTAAACACCCTAGCAACCACATAGCAACGCCATAGCAACCACCTAAAACACCATAGCAACCACCTTAAACACCCTAGCAACCACATAGCAACGCCATAGCAACCACCTTACACACCCTAGCAACCACATAGCAACGCCTTAGCAACCACCTAAAACACCATAGCAACCACATAGCAACCACCTTAAACACCCTAGCAACCACATAGCAAAACGCTATAGCAACCACCTAAAAACACCCCTAGCAACCACATAGCAACGCCCTAGCAACCACCTTAAACAACCCTAGCAACCACATAGCAACGCCATAGCAACCACCTGGAACACCCTAGCAACCACATAGCAACGCCATAGCAACCACCTAAAACACCATAGCAACCACATAGCAACACCCTAGCAAACCACCTGCAAACACCCTAGCAACCACATAGCAACGCCATAGCAACCACTTGGAACACCCTAGCAACCACATAGCAACACCCTAGCAACCACCTGGAACACCCTAGCAACCACATAGCAACGCCATAGCAACCACTTAAAACACCCCCTAGCAACCATCTTAAACACCCTAGCAACCACATAGCAACGCCATATCAACCACCTGGAACACCATTAGCAACCAGCTTAAACACCCTAGCAACCACCTAAAACACCATAGCAACCAGATAGCAACACCCTAGCAACCACTAAAACACCATAGCAACCACATAGCAACACCCTAGCAACCAACTGGAACCACCCTGGCAACCACATAGCAACGCCATAGCAACCACCTAAAACACCATAGCAACCACATAGCAACGCCATAGCAACCACCTGGAACACTTTAGCAACCAACTTAAACACCCTAGCAACCACATAGCAACGCCATAGCAACCACCTAAAACACCATAGCAACCACATAGCAACACCCTAGCAACCACCTGGAACACCCTAGCAACCACATAGCAACGCCATAGCAACCACCTAAAACACCATAGCAACCACATAGCAACACCCTAGCAACCACCTGGAAAACACCATAGCAACCACATAGCAACGCCATAGCAACCACCTAAAAACACCCCTAGCAATACAACACATAGCAACACCATAGCTACCACATAGCAACAACCCTAGCAACCACCTGGAAACACCCTAGCAACCACATAGCAACGCCATAGCAACCACTTTAAACACCCTAGCTACCATCTTAAACACCCTAGCAACCACATAGCAACGCCATAGCAACCACCTAAAACACCATAGCAACCACATAGCAACACCCTAGCAACCACTTGGAACACCCTAGCAACCACATAGCAACGCCATAGCAACCACTTGAAACACCCTAGCAACCATCTTAAACACCCTAGCAACCACATAGCAACCTCTAAAACACCATAGCAACGCCATAGCAACCACCTGGAACACCCTAGCAACCACATAGCAACGCCATAGCAACCACTTAAAACACCCTAGCAACCATCTTAAACACCCTAGCAACCACATAGCAACGCCATAGCAACCACTTGGAACACCCTAGCAACCACATAGCAACACCCTAGCAACCACCTGGAACACCCTAGCAAACCAACTTAAAGACCCTAGCAACCACCACATAGCAACGCCATAGCAACCACCTAAAACACCATAGCAACCACCTTAAACACCCTAGCAACCACATAGCAACGCCATAGCAACCACCTAAAACACCATAGCAACCACATAGCAACCACCTTAAACACCCTAGCAACCACATAGCAACGCTATAGCAACCACCTAAAACACCCTAGCAACCACATAGCAACCACCTAAAACACCATAGCAACACCATAGCAACCACATAGCAACGCCATAGCAACCACCTAAAACACCATAGCAACCACATAGCAACCACATAGCAACCATCTAAAACACCATAGCAACCACATAGCAACGCCCTAGCAACCACCTTAAACACCCTAGCAACCACCTGGAACACACTCCTAGCAACCACATAGCAACGCCATAGCAACCACTTGAAACACCCTAGCAACCATCTTAAACACCCTAGCAACCACATAGCAACCTCTAAAACACCATAGCAACGCCATAGCAACCACCTTACACACCCTAGCAACCACATAGCAACGCCATAGCAACCACTTAAAACACCATAGCAACCACATAGCAACACCCTAGCAACCACCTGGAACACCCTAGCAACCACATAGCAACGCCATAGCAACCACTTAAAACACCCCCTAGCAACCATCTTAAACACCCATAGCAACCACATAGCAACGCCATAGCAACCACTTGGAACACCCTAGCAACCACATAGCAACACCCTAGCAACCACCTGGAACACCCTAGCAACCAACTTAAAGACCCTAGCAACCACATAGCAACGCCATAGCAACCACCTAAAAACACCATAGCAACCACCTTAAACACCCTAGCAACCACATAGCAACGCCATAGCACCACCTAAAACACCATAGCAACCACATAGCAACCACCTTAAACACCTAGCAACCACATAGCAACGCTATAGCAACCACCTAAAACACCCTAGCAAACCACATAGCAACCACCTAAAACACCATAGCAACACCATAGCAACCACATAGCAACGCCATAGCAACCACCTAAAACACCATAGCAACACACATAGCAACCACATAGCAACCATCTAAAAACACCATAGCAACCACATAGCAACGCCCTAGCAAACCACCTTAAACACCCTAGCAACCACATTAGCAAAGCCATAGCAACCACCTTACACACCCTAGCAACCACATAGCAACGCCATAGCAACCCACCTAAAACACCATAGCAAACCACATAGCAACACCCTAGCAACCACCTGGAACACCCTAGCAACCACATAGCAACGCCATAGCAACCACCTAAAAACACCATAGCAACCACATAGCAACACCCTAGCAACCACTTGGAACACCCCTAGCAACCACACATAGCAACGCCATAGCAAAACCACTTGAAACACCCTAGCAACCATCTTAAACACCCTAGCAACCACATAGCAACCTCTAAAACACCATAGCAACGCCATAGCAACCACCTTACACACCCTAGCAACCACATAGCAACGCCATAGCAACCACTTAAAACACCATAGCAACCACATAGCAACACCCTAGCAACCACCTGGAACACCCTAGCAACCACATAGCAACGCCCATAGCAACCACTTAAAACACCCTAGCAAACCATCTTAAAACCCTAGCAACCACATAGCAACACCCTAGCAACCACCTGGAACACCTAGCAACCAACTTAAAGACCCTAGCAACCACATAGCAACGCCATAGCAACCACCTAAAACATCATAGCAACCACATAGCAACGCCCTAGCAACCACTTTAAACACCATAGCAACCACATAGCAACGCCCTAGCAACCACCTAAAACACCCTAGCAACCACATAGCAACCACCTAAAACACCATAGCAACACCATAGCAACCACATAGCAACGCCATAGCAACCACCTAAAACACCATAGCAACCACATAGCAACGCCATAGCAACCACCTAAAACACCATAGCAACCCACATAGCAACCACCTTAAACACCCCTAGCAAACCACATAGCAACGCTATAGCAACCACCTAAAAACACCCTAGCAACCACATAGCAACCAACCTAAAACACCATAGCAACACCATAGCAACCACATAGCAACGCCATAGCAACCACCCTAAAACACCATAGCAACCACATAGCAACCACATAGCAACCATCTAAAACACCATAGCAACCACATAGCAACGCCCTAGCAACCACCTTAAACACCCTAGCAACCACCTGGAACACCCTAGCAACCACATAGCAACGCCATAGCAACCACTTGAAACACCCTAGCAACCATCTTAAACACCCTAGCAACCACATAGCAACCTCTAAAACACCATAGCAACGCCATAGCAACCACCTTACACACCCTAGCAACCACATAGCAACGCCATAGCAACCACTTAAAACACCATAGCAACCACATAGCAACACCCTAGCAACCACCTGGAACACCTAGCAACCACATAGCAACGCCATAGCAACCACTTAAAACACCCTAGCAACCATCTTAAACACCCTAGCAACCACATAGCAACGCCATAGCAACCACTTGGAACACCCTAGCAACCACATAGCAACACCCTAGCAACCACCTGGAACACCCTAGCAACCAACTTAAAGACCCTAGCAACCACATAGCAACCACCTTAAACACCCTAGCAACCACATAGCAACGCTATAGCAACCACCTAAAACACCCTAGCAACCACATAGCAACCACCTAAAACACCATAGCAACACCATAGCAACCACATAGCAACGCCATAGCAACCACCTAAAACACCATAGCAACCACATAGCAACCACATAGCAACCATCTAAAACACCATAGCAACCACATAGCAACGCCCTAGCAACCACCTTAAACACCCTAGCAACCACATAGCAACGCCATAGCAAAAACCACCTTACACACCCTAGCAAACCACATAGCAACGCCATAGCAACCACCTAAAAACACCATAGCAACCACATAGCAACACCCTAGCAACCACCTGGAACACCCTAGCAACCACATAGCAACGCCATAGCAAACCACTATTTAAAACACCCTAGCAACCATCTTAAACACCCTAGCAACCACATAGCAACGCCATAGCAACCACTTGGAACACCCTAGCAACCACATAGCAACACCCTAGCAACCAACTTAAAGACCCTAGCAACCACATAGCAACGCCATAGCAACACACCTAAAACACCATAGCAACCACCTTAAACACCTAGCAACCACAATAGCAACGCCATAGCAACCACCTTACACACCCTAGCAACCACATAGCAACGCCATAGCAACCACCTAAAACACCATAGCAAACCACATAGCAACCACCTAAAAACACCCTAGCAACCACATAGCAACCGCTATAGCAAACCACCTAAAACACCCTAGCAACCACATAGCAACGCCATAGCAACCACCTAAAACACCATAGCATCCACATAGCAACGCCCTAGCAAACCACCTTAAAACACCCTAGCAACCACATAGCAAACGCCATAGCAACCACCTAGAACACCCTAGCAACCACATAGCAACGCCATAGCAACCACCTAAAACACCATAGCAACCACCTGGAACACCCTAGCAACCACATAGCAACCACCTAAAACACCATAGCAACCACATAGCAACGCCCTAGCAACCACCTGGAACACCCTAGCAACCACATAGCAACGCCATAGCAACCACCTGGAACACCCTAGCAACCACATAGCAACGCCATAGCAACCACTTAGAACACCCTAGCAACCACCTGGAACACCTTAGCAACCAGCTTAAACACCCTAGCAACCACCTAAAACACCATAGCAACCAGATAGCAACACCCTAGCAACCATATAGCAACACCCTAGCAACCACCTGGAACACCCTAGCAACCAACTTAAAGACCCTAGCAACCACATAGCAACGCCATAGCAACCACCTAAAACACCATAGCAACCACCTTAAACACCCTAGCAACCACATAGCAACGCCATAGCAACCACCTAAAACACCATAGCAACCACATAGCAACGCCATAGCAACCACCTAAAACACCATAGCAACCACATAGCAACCACCTTAAACACCCTAGCAACCACATAGCAACGCTATAGCAACCACCTAAAACACCCTAGCAACCACATAGCAACCACCATAGCAACACCATAGCAACCACATAGCAACGCCATAGCAACCACCTTAAACACCATAGCAACCACATAGCAACGCCATAGCAACCACCTAAAACACCCTAGCAACCACATAGCAACCACCTAAAACACCATAGCAACCACATAGCAACGCCCTAGCAACCACCTTAAACACCCTAGCAACCACATAGCAACGCCATAGCAACCACCTTACACACCCTAGCACCACATAGCAACGCCTAGCAACCACCTAAAACACCATAGCAACCACATAGCAACACCCTAGCAACCACCTGGAACACCCTAGCAACCACATAGCAACGCCATAGCACCCACTTAAAACACCCTAGCAACCATCTTCAAACACCCTAGCAACCACATAGCAACGCCATAGCAACCACTTGGAACACCCTAGCAACCACATAGCAACACCCTAGCAACCAACTTAAAGACCCTAGCAACCACATAGCAACGCCATAGCAACCACCTAAAACACCATAGCAACCACCTTAAACACCCTAGCAACCACATAGCAACGCCATAGCACACCACCTTACACACCCTAGCAACCACATAGCAAACGCCATAGCAACCACCTAAAACACCATAGCAACCACATAGCAACCACCTTAAACACCCTAGCAACCCACATAGCAACGCTAAATAGCAACCACCTAAAACACCCTAGCAACCACATAGCAACGCCATAGCAACCACCTAAAACACCATAGCAACCACATAGCAACGCCCTAGCAACCACTTTAAACACCCTAGCAACCACATAGCAACGCCATAGCAACCACCTGGAACACCCTAGCAACCACATAGCAACGCCATAGCAACCACCTAAAACACCATAGCAACCACATAGCAACACCCTAGCAACCACCTGCAACACCCTAGCAACCACATAGCAACGCCATAGCAACCACTTGGAACACCCTAGCAACCACATAGCAACACCCTAGCAACCAACTGGAACACCCTAGCAACCACATAGCAACGCCATAGCAACCACTTAAAACACCCTAGCAACCACATAGCAACGCCATAGCAACCACTTAGAACACCCTAGCAACCACCTGGAACACCTTAGCAACCAGCTTAAACACCCTAGCAACCACCTAAAACACCATAACAACCAGATAGCAACACCCTAGCAACCACATAGCAACACCCTAGCAACCACCTGGAACACCCTAGCAACCAACTTATAGACCCTAGCAACCACATAGCAACGCCATAGCAACCACCTAAAACACCATAGTAACCACCTTAAACACACCCTAGCAACCACATAGCAACGCCATAGCAACCACCTAAAACACCATAGCAACCACATAGCAACGCCATAGCAACCACCTAAAACACCATAGCAACCACATAGCAACCACCTTAAACACCCTAGCAACCACATAGCAACGCTATAGCAACCACCTAAAACCCATAGCAACCACATAGCAAACCACTAAAACACCATAGCAACACACATAGCAACCACATAGCAACGCCATAGCAACCACCTAAAACACCATAGCAACCGCATAGCAACCACATAGCAACCATCTAAAACACCATAGCAACCACATAGCCAACGCCCCTAGCAAACCACCTTAAACAACCCTAGCAACCACCTGGAACCCTAGCAACCACATAGCAACGCCATAGCAACCACTTGAAACACCCTAGCAACCATCTTAAACACCCTAGCAACCACATAGCAACCTCCATGAAAACTCCCATAGCAACGCCATAGCAACCCACCTTACACACACCCTAGCAACCACATAGCAACGCCATAGCAACCACTTAAAAACACCATAGCAACCACATAGCAACACCCTAGCAACCACCTGGAACACACCCTAGCAACCACATAGCAACGCCATAGCAACCACTTAAAACACCCTAGCAACCATCATCTTAAACACCCTAGCAACCACATAGCAACGCCATAGCAACCACTTGGAACACCCTAGCAACCACATAGCAAACACCCTAGCAACCACCTGGAAACACCCTAGCAACCAACTTAAAGACCCTAGCAACCACATAGCAACGCCATAGCAAACCACCTAAAACACCATAGCAACCACCTTAAAAACCCTAGCAACCACATAGCAACGCCATAGCAACCACCTAAAACACCATAGCAACCACATAGCAAACCACCTTAAACACCCCTAGCAACCACATAGCAACGCTATAGCAACCACCTAAAACACCCTAGCAAACCACATAGCAACCACCTAACACAACACCATAGCAACACCATAGCAACCACATAGCAACGCCATAGCAACCACCTAAAACACCATAGCAACCACATAGCAACCACATAGCAACCATCTAAAACACCATAGCAACCACATAGCAACGCCCTAGCAACCACCTTAAACACCCTAGCAACCACATAGCAACGCCATAGCAACCACCTTACACACCCTAGCAACCACATAGCAACGCCATAGCAACCACCTAAAACACCATAGCAACCACATAGCAACACCCTAGCAACCACCTGGAACACCCTAGCAACCACATAGCAACGCCATAGCAACCACTTAAAACACCCTAGCAACCATCTTAAACACCCTAGCAACCACATAGCAACGCCATAGCAACCACTTGGAACACCCTAGCAACCACATAGCAACACCCTAGCAACCAACTTAAAGACCCTAGCAACCACATAGCAACGCCATAGCAACCACCTAAAACACCAAGCAACCACCTTAAACACCCTAGCAACCACATAGCAACGCCATAGCAACCACCTTACACACCCTAGCAACCACATAGCAACGCCATAGCAACCACCTAAAACACCATAGCAACCACATAGCAACCACCTAAAACACCCTAGCAACCACATAGCAACGCTTATAGCAACCACCTAAAACACCCTAGCAACCACATAGCAACGCCATAGCAAACCACCTAAAACACCATAGCATCCACATAGCAACGCCCTAGCAACCACCTTAAACACCCTAGCAAACCACAATAGCAACGCCATAGCAACCACCTAGAACACCCTAGCAACCACATAGCAACGCCATAGCAACCACCTAAAACACCATAGCAACCACATAGCAACACCCTAGCAACCACCTGCAACACCCTAGCAACCACATAGCAACGCCATAGCAACCACTTGGAACACCCTAGCAACCACATAGCAACACCCTAGCAACCACCTGAAACACCCTAGCAACCACATAGCAACGCCATAGCAACCACTTAAAACACCCTAGTAACCACCTTAAACACCCTAGCAACCACATAGCAACGCCATAGCAACCACCTAAAACACCATAGCAACCACATAGCAACCACCTTAAACACCCTAGCAACCACATAGCAACGCTATAGCAACCACCTAAAACACCCTAGCAACCACATAGCAACCACCTAAAACACCATAGCAACCACATAGCAACGCCCTAGCAACCACCTGGAACACCCTAGCAACCACATAGCAACGCCATAGCAACCACCTCGAACACCCTAGCAACCACATAGCAACGCCATAGCAACCACCTAAAACACCCCTAGCAACCACTCAGCAACACCCTAGCAACCACCTTAAACACCCTAGCAACCACATAGCAACGCCATAGCAACCACCTAAAACACCATAGCAACCACATAGCAACGCCATAGCAACCACCTAAAAACACCATAGCAACCACATAGCAACCACCCTTAAACACCCTAGCAACCACCTAAAACACCCTAGCAACCACATAGCAACCACCTAAAACACCATAGCAACACCATAGCAACGCCATAGCAACCACCTAAAACACCATAGCAACCACATAGCAACGCCATAGCAACCACCTAAAACACCCTAGCAACCACATAGCAACCACTAAAACACCATAGCAACCACATAGCAACGCCCTAGCAACCACCTTAAACACCCTAGCAACCACATAGCAAACGCCATAGCAACCACCTTACACCCCTAGCAACCACATAGCAACGCCATAGCAACCACCTAAAACACCATAGCAACCACATAGCAACAACCACCCTAGCAACCACCTGGACACCCTAGCAAACCACATAGCAACGCCATAGCAACCACTTAAAACACCCTAGCAACCATCTTAAACACCCTAGCAACCACTAGCAACGCCATAGCAACCACTTGGAACCCTAGCAACCACATAGCACACACCCTAGCAACCAACTTAAAGACCCTAGCAACCACATAGCAACGCCATAGCAACCACTTAAAAACCCTAGCAACCACATAGCAACGCCATAGCAACCACCTTACACACCCTAGCAACGCCATAGCAACCACCTAAAACACCATAGCAACCACATAGCAACCACCTAAAACACCCTAGCAACCACATAGCAACGCTATAGCAACCACCTAAAACACCCTAGCAACCACATAGCAACGCCATAGCAACCACCTAAAACACCATAGCAACCACATAGCAACGCCCTAGCAACCACCTTAAACACCCTAGCAACCACATAGCAACGCCATAGCAACCACCTGGAACACCCTAGCAACCACATAGCAACGCCATAGCAACCACCTAAAACACCATAGCAACCACATAGCAACACCCTAGCAACCACCTGCAACACCCTAGCAACCACATAGCAACACCCTAGCAACCACCTGGAACACCCTAGCAACCACATAGCAACGCCATAGCAACCACTTAAAACACCCTAGCAACCACCTTAAACACCCTAGCAACCACATAGCAACGCCATAGCAACCACCTAAACACACCATAGCAAACCACATAGCAACCACCTTAAACAACCCTAGCAACCACATAGCAAACGCTATAGCAACCACCTAAAAACCCTAGCAACCACATAGCAACCACCTAAAACACCATAGCAACCACATAGCAACGCCCTAGCAACCCACCTGGAACACCCTAGCAACCACATAGCAACGCCATAGCAACCACCTGGAACACCCTAGCAACCACATAGCAACGCCATAGCAAACCACCTAAAACACCATAGCAACCACTCAGCAACACCCTAGCAACCACCTGGAACACCCTAGCAACCAATAGCAACGCCATAGCAACCACTTGAAACACCCTAGCAACCATCTTAAACACCCTAGCAACCACATAGCAACCTCTAAAACACCATAGCAACGCCATAGCAACCACCTTACACACCCTAGCAACCACATAGCAACGCCCTAGCAACCACCTGGAACACCCTAGCAACCACATAGCAACGCCATAGCAACCACTTAAAACACCCTAGCAACCATCTTAAACACCCTAGCAACCACATAGCAACGCCATAGCAACCACTTGGAACACCCTAGCAACCACATAGCAACACCCTAGCAACCACCTGGAACACCCTAGCAACCAACTTAAAGACCCTAGCAACCACATAGCAACGCCATAGCAACCCACCTAAAACACCATAGCAACCACCTTAACCCCCTAGCAACCACATAGCAACGCCATAGCAACCACCTAAAACACCATAGCAACCACATAGCAACGCCATAGCAAACCACCTAAAACACCATAGCAACCACATAGCAACCACCTTAAACACCCTAGCAACCACATAGCAACGCTATAGCAACCACCTAAAACACCCTAGCAACCACATAGCAACCACCTAAAACACCATAGCAACACCATAGCAACCACATAGCAACGCCATAGCAACCACCTTAAACACCATAGCAACCACATAGCAACGCCATAGCAACCACCTAAAACAACCCTAGCAACCACATAGCAACCACCTAAAACACCATAGCACCACATAGCAACGCCCTAGCAACCACCTTAAACACCCTAGCAACCACATAGCAACGCCATAGCACCACCTTACACACCCTAGCAACCACATAGCAACGCCCATAGCAAACCACCTAAAACACCATAGCAACCAATAGCAACACCCTAGCAACCACCTGGAACAACCCTAGCAACCACATAGCAACGCCATAGCAACCACTTAAAACACCCTAGCAACCATCTTAAACACCCTAGCAACCACATAGCAACGCCATAGCAACCACTTGGAACACCCTAGCAACCACATAGCAACACCCTAGCAACCAACTTAAAGACCCTAGCAACCACATAGCAACGCCATAGCAACCACCTAAAACACCATAGCAACCACCTTAAACACCCTAGCAACCACATAGCAACGCCATAGCAACCACCTTACCCACCCTAGCAACCACATAGCAACGCCATAGCAACCACCTAAAACACCATAGCAACCACATAGCAACCACCTTAAACACCCTAGAACCACATAGCAACGCTATAGCAACCACCTAAAACGCCCTAGCAACCACATAGCAACGCCATAGCAACCACCTAAAACACCATAGCAACCACATAGCAACGCCCTAGCAACCACCTTAAACACCCTAGCAACCACATAGCAACGCTATAGCAACCACCTAAAACACCCTAGCAACCACATAGCAACGCCATAGCAACACCACCTAAAAACACCATAGCAACCACATAGCAACGCCCTAGCACAACCACCTTAAACACCCTAGCAACCACATAGCAACGCCATAGCAACCACCTGGAACACCCTAGCAACCACATAGCAACGCCCATAGCAACCACCTAAAACACCATAGCAACCACATAGCAACACCCTAGCAACCACCTGGAACACCCTAGCAACCACATAGCAACGCCATAGCAACCACTTAAAAACACCCTAGCAACCATCTTAAACACCCTAGCAACCACATAGCAACGCCATAGCAACCACTTGGAACACCCTAGCAACCACATAGCAACACCCTAGCAACCACCTAAAACACCCTAGCAACCAACTTAAAGACCCTAGCAACCACATAGCAACGCCATAGCAACCACCTAAAACACCATAGCAACCACCTTAAACACCCTAGCAACCACATAGCAACGCCATAGCAACCACCTAAAACACCATAGCAACCACATAGCAACGCCATAGCAACCACCTAAAACACCATAGCAACCACATAGCAACCACCTTAAACACCCTAGCAACCACATAGCAACGCTATAGCAACCACCTAAAACACCCTAGCAACCACATAGCAACACCTAAAAACACCATAGCAACCACATAGCAACGCCATAGCAACCACTTAAAACACCATAGCAACCACATAGCAACCACCTTAAACACCCTAGCAACCACATAGCAACGCCATAGCAACCACCTTACACACCCTAGCAACCACATAGCAACGCCATAGCAACCACCTAAAACACCCATAGCAACCACATAGCAACACCCTAGCAACCACCTGGAACACCCCTAGCAACCACATAGCAACGCCATAGCAACCACTTAAAACACCCTAGCAACCATCTTAACACCCTAGCAACCACATAGCAACGCCATAGCAACCACTTGGAACACCCTAGCAACCACATAGCAACACCCTAGCAACCAACTTAAAGACCCTAGCAACCACATAGCAACGCCATAGCAACCACCTCAAAACACCATAGCAACCACCTTAACCCCCTAGCAACCACATAGCAACGCCATAGCAACCACCTTACACACCTAGCAACCACATAGCAACGCCATAGCAACCACCTAAAACACCATAGCAACCACATAGCAACCACCTTAAACACCCTAGCAACCACATAGAAACGCTATAGCAACCACCTAAAACACCCTAGCAACCACATAGCAACGCCATAGCAACCACCTAAAAACACCATAGCAACCACATAGCAACGCCCTAGCAAACCACTTTAAACACCCTAGCAACCACATAGCAACGCCATAGCAACCACCTGGAACACCCTAGCAACCACATAGCAACGCCATAGCAACCACCTAAAAACACCATAGCAACCACATAGCAACACCCTAGCAAACCACCTGCAACACCCTAGCAACCACATAGCAACGCCATAGCAACCACTTGGAACACCTAGCAACCACATAGCAACACCCTAGCAACCAAACTGGAACACCCTAGCAACCACATAGCAACGCCATAGCAACCACTTAAAACACCTAGCAACCACATAGCAACGCCATAGCAACCACTTAGAACACCCTAGCAACCACCTGGAACACCTTAGCAACCAGCTTAATTTAAACACCCTAGCAAACCACCTAAAAAACACCATAAACAACCAGATAGCAACACCCTAGCAAACCACATAGCAACACCTAGCAACCACCTGGAACACCCTAGCAACCAACTTATAGACCCTAGCAACCACATAGCAACGCCATAGCAACCACCTAAAAACACCATAGTAAACCACCTTAAACACCCTAGCAACCACATAGCAACGCCATAGCAACCACCTAAAACACCATAGCAACCACATAGCAACGCCATAGCAACCACCTAAAACACCATAGCAACCACATAGCAACCACCTTAAACACCCTAGCAACCACATAGCAACGCTATAGCAACCACCTAAAACACCCTAGCAACCACATAGCAACCACCTAAAAACACCATAGCAACACCATAGCAACCACATAGCAACGCCATAGCAACCACCTAAAACACCATAGCAACCGCATAGCAACCACATAGCAACCATCTAAAACACCATAGCAACCACATAGCAACGCCCTAGCAACCACCTTAAACACCCTAGCAACCACCTGGAACACCCTAGCAACCACATAGCAACGCCATAGCAACCACTTGAAACACCCTAGCAACCATCTTAAACACCCTAGCAACCACATAGCAACCTCTAAAACACCATAGCAACGCCATAGCAACCACCTTACACACCCTAGCAACCACATAGCAACGCCATAGCAACCACTTAAAACACCATAGCAACCACATAGCAACACCCTAGCAACCACCTGGAACACCCTAGCAACCACATAGCAACGCCATAGCAACCACTTAAAACACCCTAGCAACCATCTTAAACACCCTAGCAACCACATAGCAACGCCATAGCAACCACTTGGAACACCCTAGCAACCACATAGCAACACCCTAGCAACCACCTGGAACACCCTAGCAACCAACTTAAAGACCCTAGCAACCACATAGCAACGCCATAGCAACCACCTAAAACACCATAGCACCACCCTTAAACACCCTAGCAAACCACATAGCAACGCCATAGCAACCACCTAAAACACCATAGCAACCACATAGCAACCACCTTAAACACCCTAGCAACCACATAGCAACGCTATAGCACCACCTAAAACACCCTAGCAACCATAGCAACCACCTAAAACACCATAGCAACACCATAGCAACCACATAGCAAAACGCCATAGCAACCACCTAAAACACCATAGCAACCACATAAGCAACCACATAGCAACCATCTAAAACACCATAGCAACCACATAGCAAACGCCCTAGCAACCACTCACCTTAAACACCCTATCAACCACATAGCAACGCCATAGCAAACCACCTTACACACCCTAGCAACCACATAGCAACGCCATAGCAACCACCTAAAACACCATAGCAACCACATAGACCTCGCAAACACCCTAGCAACCACCTGGAACACCCTAGCAACCACATAGCAACGCCATAGCAACCACTTAAAACACCCTAGCAACCATCTTAAACACCCTAGCAACCACATAGCAACGCCATAGCAACCACTTGGAACACCCTAGCAACCACATAGCAACACCCTAGCAACCAACTTAAAGACCCTAGCAACCACATAGCAACGCCATAGCAACCACCTAAAACACCAAGCAACCACCTTAAACACCCTAGCAACCACATAGCAACGCCATAGCAACCACCTTACACACCCTAGCAACCACATAGCAACGCCATAGCAACCACCTAAAACACCATAGCAACCACATAGCAACCACCTAAAACACCCTAGCAACCACATAGCAACGCTATAGCAACCACCTAAAACACCCTAGCAACCACATAGCAACGCCATAGCAACCACCTAAAACACCATAGCATCCACATAGCAACGCCCTAGCAACCACCTTAAACACCCTAGCAACCACATAGCAACGCCATAGCAACCACCTAGAACACCCTAGCAACCACATAGCAACGCCATAGCAACCACCTAAAACACCATAGCAACCACATAGCAACACCCTAGCAACCACCTGCAACACCCTAGCAACCACATAGCAACGCCATAGCAACCACTTGGAACACCCTAGCAACCACATAGCAACACCCTAGCAACCACCTGAAACACCCTAGCAACCACATAGCAACGCCATAGCAACCACTTAAAACACCCTAGTAACCACCTTAAACACCCTAGCAACCACATAGCAACGCCATAGCAACCACCTAAAACACCATAGCAACCACATAGCAACCACCTTAAAACACCCTAGCAACCACATAGCAACGCTATAGCAACCACCTAAAACACCCTAGCAACCACATAGCAACCACCTAAAACACCATAGCAACCACATAGCAACGCCCTAGCAACCACCTGGAACACCCTAGCAACCACATAGCAACGCCATAGCAACCACCTGGAACACCCTAGCAACCACATAGCAACGCCATAGCAACCACCTAAAACACCATAGCAACCACTCAGCAACACCCTAGCAACCACCTTAAACACCCTAGCAACCACATAGCAACGCCATAGCAACCACCTAAAACACCATAGCAACCACATAGCAACGCCATAGCAACCACCTAAAACACCATAGCAACCACATAGCAACCACCTTAAACACCCTAGCAACCACCTAAAACACCCTAGCAACCACATAGCAACCACCTAAAACACCATAGCAACACCATAGCAACGCCATAGCAACCACCTAAAACACCATAGCAACCACATAGCAACGCCATAGCAACCACCTAAAACACCCTAGCAACCACATAGCAACCACCTAAAACACCATAGCAACCACATAGCAACGCCCTAGCAACCACCTTAAACACCCTAGCAACCACATAGCAACGCCATAGCAACCACCTTACACACCCTAGCAACCACATAGCAACGCCATAGCAACCACCTAAAACACCATAGCAACCACATAGCAACACCCTAGCAACCACCTGGAACACCCTAGCAACCACATAGCAACGCCATAGCAACCACTTAAAACACCCTAGCAACCATCTTAAACACCCTAGCAACCACATAGCAACGCCATAGCAACCACTTGGAACACCCTAGCAACCACATAGCAACACCCTAGCAACCAACTTAAAGACCCTAGCAACCACATAGCAACGCCATAGCAACCACCTTAAACACCCTAGCAACCACATAGCAACGCCATAGCAACCACCTTACACACCCTAGCAACGCCATAGCAACCACCTAAAACACCATAGCAACCACATAGCAACCACCTAAAACACCCTAGCAACCACATAGCAACGCTATAGCAACCACCTAAAACACCCTAGCAACCACATAGCAACGCCATAGCAACCACCTAAAACACCATAGCAACCACATAGCAACGCCCTAGCAACCACCTTAAACACCCTAGCAACCACATAGCAACGCCATAGCAACCACCTGGAACACCCTAGCAACCACATAGCAACGCCATAGCAACCACCTAAAACACCATAGCAACCACATAGCAACACCCTAGCAACCACCTGCAACACCCTAGCAACCACATAGCAACACCCTAGCAACCACCTGGAACACCCTAGCAACCACATAGCAACGCCATAGCAACCACTTAAAACACCCTAGCAACCACCTTAAACACCCTAGCAACCACATAGCAACGCCATAGCAACCACCTAAAACACCATAGCAACCACATAGCAACCACCTTAAACACCCTAGCAACCACATAGCAACGCTATAGCAACCACCTAAAACACCCTAGCAACCACATAGCAACCACCTAAAACACCATAGCAACCACATAGCAACGCCCTAGCAACCACCTGGAACACCCTAGCAACCACATAGCAACGCCATAGCAACCACCTGGAACACCCTAGCAACCACATAGCAACGCCATAGCAACCACCTAAAACACCATAGCAACCACTCAGCAACACCCTAGCAACCACCTGGAACACCCTAGCAACCACATAGCAACGCCATAGCAACCACTTGAAACACCCTAGCAACCATCTTAAACACCCTAGCAACCACATAGCAACCTCTAAAACACCATAGCAACGCCATAGCAACCACCTTACACACCCTAGCAACCACATAGCAACGCCCTAGCAACCACCTGGAACACCCTAGCAACCACATAGCAACGCCATAGCAACCACTTAAAACACCCTAGCAACCATCTTAAACACCCTAGCAACCACATAGCAACGCCATAGCAACCACTTGGAACACCCTAGCAACCACATAGCAACACCCTAGCAACCACCTGGAACACCCTAGCAACCAACTTAAAGACCCTAGCAACCACATAGCAACGCCATAGCAACCACCTAAAACACCATAGCAACCACCTTAAACACCCTAGCAACCACATAGCAACGCCATAGCAACCACCTAAAACACCATAGCAACCACATAGCAACGCCATAGCAACCACCTAAAACACCATAGCAACCACATAGCAACCACCTTAAACACCCTAGCAACCACATAGCAACGCTATAGCAACCACCTAAAACACCCTAGCAACCACATAGCAACCACCTAAAACCATAGCAACACCATAGCAACCACATAGCAACGCCATAGCAACCACCTTAAACACCATAGCAACCACATAGCAACGCCATAGCAACCACCTAAAAACACCCTAGCAACCACATAGCACCCACCTAAAACACCATAGCAACCACATAGCAACGCCCTAGCAACCACCTTCGAAAAACACCCTAGCAACCACATAGCAACGCCCATAGCAACCACCTTAACACCCTAGCAACCACATAGCAACGCCATAGCAACCACCTAAAACACCATAGCAACCACATAGCAACACCCTAGCAACCACCTGGAACACCCTAGCAACCACATAGCAACGCCATAGCAACCACTTAAAACACCCTAGCAACCATCTTAAACACCCTAGCAACCACATAGCAACGCCATAGCAACCACTTGGAACACCCTAGCAACCACATAGCAACACCCTAGCAACCAACTTAAAGACCCTAGCAACCACATAGCAACGCCATAGCAACCACCTAAAACACCATAGCAACCACCTTAAACACCCTAGCAACCACATAGCAACGCCATAGCAACCACCTTACACACCCTAGCAAACCACATAGCAACGCCATAGCAACCACCTAAAACCACCATAGCAACCACATAGCAACCACCTAAAACACCCTAGCAACCACATAGCAACGCTATAGCAACCACCTAAAACGCCCTAGCAACCACATAGCAAACGCCATAGCAACCACCTAAAACACCATAGCAACCACATAGCAACGCCCTAGCAACCACCTTAAACACCCTAGCAACCACATAGCAACGCTATAGCAACCACCTAAAACACCCTAGCAACCACATAGCAACGCCATAGCAACCACCTAAAACACCATAGCAACCACATAGCAACGCCCTAGCAACCACCTTAAAACACCCTAGCAACCACATAGCAACGCCATAGCAACCACCTGGAACACCCTAGCAACCACATAGCAACGCCATAGCAACCACCTAAAACACCATAGCAACCACATAGCAACACCCTAGCAACCACCTGGAACACCCTAGCAACCACATAGCAACGCCATAGCAACCACTTAAAACACCCTAGCAACCATCTTAAACACCCTAGCAACCACATAGCAACGCCATAGCAACCACTTGGAACACCCTAGCAACCACATAGCAACACCCTAGCAACCACCTAAAACACCCTAGCAACCAACTTAAAGACCCTAGCAACCACATAGCAACGCCATAGCAACCACCTAAAACACCATAGCAACCACCTTAAACACCCTAGCAACCACATAGCAACGCCATAGCAACCACCTAAAACACCATAGCAACCACATAGCAACGCCATAGCAACCACCTAAAACACCATAGCAACCACATAGCAACCACCTTAAACACCCTAGCAACCACATAGCAACGCTATAGCAACCACCTAAAACACCCTAGCAACCACATAGCAACCACCTAAAACACCATAGCAACCACATAGCAACGCCATAGCAACCACTTAAAACACCATAGCAACCACATAGCAACCACCTTAAACACCCTAGCAACCACATAGCAACGCCATAGCAACCACCTTACACACCCTAGCAACCACATAGCAACGCCTTAGCAACCACCTAAAACACCATAGCAACCACATAGCAACCACCTTAAACACCCTAGCAACCACATAGCAACGCTATAGCAACCACCTAAAACACCCTAGCAACCACATAGCAACGCCCTAGCAACCACCTTAAACACCCTAGCAACCACATAGCAACGCCATAGCAACCACCTGGAACACCCTAGCAACCACATAGCAACGCCATAGCAACCACCTAAAACACCATAGCAACCACATAGCAACACCCTAGCAACCACCTGCAACACCCTAGCAACCACATAGCAACGCCATAGCAACCACTTGGAACACCCTAGCAACCACAAAGCAACACCCTAGCAACCACCTGGAACACCCTAGCAACCACATAGCAACGCCATAGCAACCACTTAAAACACCCTAGCAACCATCTTAAACACCCTAGCAACCACATAGCAACGCCATAGCAACCACTTAGCACACCTTTGCAACCACCTGGAACTCCTTAGCAACCAGCTTAAACACCCTAGCAACCACCTAAAACACCATAGCAACCAGATAGCAACACCCTAGCAACCACCTGGAACACCCTAGCAACCACATAGCAACGCCATAGCAACCACTTTAAAAAACACCCTAGCACCATCTTAAACACCCTAGCAACCACATAGCAACGCCATAGCAACCACCTTAAACACCATAGCAACCACATAGCAACACCCTAGCAACCACTTGGAACACCCTAGCAACCACATAGAAACGCCATAGCAACCACTTGAAACACCCTAGCAACCATTTTAAACACCCTAGCAACCACAAAGCAACCTCTAAAACACCATAGCAACGCCATAGCAACCACCTTACACACCCTAGCAACCACATAGCAACGCCATAGCAACCACATAGCAACACCCTAGCAACCACCTGGAACACCCTAGCAACCACATAGCAACGCCATAGCAACCACTTAAAACACCCTAGCAACCATCTTAAACACCCTAGCAACCACATAGCAACGCCATAGCAACCACTTGGAACACCTAGCAACCACATAGCAAACACCCTAGCAACCACCTGGAACACCCTAGCAACCAACTTAAAGACCCTAGCAACCACATAGCAACGCCATAGCAACCACCTAAAACATCATAGCAACCACATAGCAACGCCCTAGCAACCACTTTAAACACCATAGCAACCACATAGCAACGCCCTAGCAACCACCTAAAACACCTAGCAACCACATAGCAACCACCTAAAACACCATAGCAACACCATAGCAACCACATAGCAACGCCATAGCAACCACCTAAAACACCATAGCAACCACATAGCAACGCCATAGCAACCACCTAAAACACCATAGCAACCACATAGCAACCACCTTAAACACCCTAGCAACCACATAGCAACGCTATAGCAACCACCTAAAACACCCTAGCAACCACATAGCAACCACCTAAACACACCATAGCAACACCATAGCAACCACATAGCAACGCCATAGCAACCACCTAAAACACCATAGCAACCACATAGCAACCACATAGCAACCATCTAAAACACCATAGCAACCACATAGCAAACGCCCTAGCAACCACCTTAAACACCCTAGCAAACCACCTGGAAACACCCTAGCAAACCACATAGCAACGCCATAGCAACCACTTGAAACACCCTAGCAACCATCTTAAAAACACCCTAGCAACCACATAGCAACCTCTAAAACACCATAGCAACGCCATAGCAACCACCTTACACACCCTAGCAACCACATAGCAACGCCATAGCAACCACTTAAAACACCATAGCAACCACATAGCAACACCCTAGCAACCACCTGGAACACCCTAGCAACCACATAGCAACGCCATAGCAACCACTTAAAAACACCCTAGCAACCATCTTAAACACCCTAGCAACCACATAGCAACGCCATAGCAACCACTTGGAACACCCTAGCAACCACATAGCAACACCCTAGCAACCACCTGGAACACCCTAGCAACCAACTTAAAGACCCTAGCAACCACATAGCAACCACCTTAAACACCCTAGCAACCACATAGCAACGCTATAGCAACCACCTAAAACACCTAGCCCCTAGCAACCACATAGCAACCACCTAAAACACCATAGCAACCACCATAGCAACCACATAGCAACACCCATAGCAACACACCTAAAACACCATAGCAACCACATAGCAACCACATAGCAACCATCTAAACACCATAGCAACCACATAGCAAACGCCCTAGCAAACCACCTTAAACACCCTAGCAAACCACATAGCAAACGCCATAGCAACCACCTTAAACACACCCTAGCAACCACATAGCAACGCCATAGCAACCACCTAAAACAAACACCATAGCAACCACATCGCAACCCCTAGCAACCACCTGGAACACCTAGCAACCACATAGCAACGCCATAGCAAACCACTTAAAACACCCTAGCAACCATCTTAAAACACCCTAGCAACCACATAGCAACGCCATAGCAACCACTTGGAACACCCTAGCAACCACATAGCAACACCCTAGCAACCAACTTAAAAGACCCTAGCAACCACATAGCAACGCCATAGCAACCACCTAAAACACCATAGCAACCACCTTAAAACACCCTAGCAACCACATAGCAACGCCATAGCAACCACCTTACACACCCTAGCAACCACATAGCAACGCCATAGCAAACCACCTAAAACACCATAGCAACCACATAGCAACCACCTAAAACACCCTAGCAACCACATAGCAACGCTATAGCAAACCACCTAAAACACCCTAGCAACCACATAGCAACGCCATAGCAACCACCTAAAACACCATAGCAATCCACATAGCAACGCCCTAGCAACCACCTTAAACACCCTAGCAACCACATAGCAACGCCATAGCAACCACCTAGAACACCCTAGCAACCACATAGCAACGCCATAGCAACCACCTAAAACACCATAGCAACCACCTGGAACACCCTAGCAACCACATAGCAACCACCTAAAACACCATAGCAAACCACATAGCAACGCCCTAGCAACCACCTGGAACACCCTAGCAACCACATAGCAACGCCATAGCAACCACCTGGAACACCCTAGCAACCACATAGCAACGCCATAGCAACCACTTAGAACACCCTAGCAACCACCTGGAACACCTTAGCAACCAGCTTAAACACCCTAGCAACCACCTAAAACACCATAGCAACCAGATAGCAACACCCTAGCAACCATATAGCAACACCCTAGCAACCACCTGGAACACCCTAGCAACCACTTAAAGACCCTAGCAACCACATAGCAACGCCATAGCAACCACCTAAAAAACACCATAGCAACCACCTTAAAACACCCTAGCAACCACATAGCAACGCCATAGCAACCACCTAAAACACCATAGCAACCACATAGCAACGCCATAGCAACCACCTAAAACACCATAGCAACCACATAGCACCACCTTAAACAAAAACACCCTAGCAACCACATAGCTATACGCTATAGCAACCACCTAGAACACACCCTAGCAACCACATAGCAACCACCATTAGCAACACCATAGCAACCACATAGCAACGCCATAGCAACCACCTTAAACACCATAGCAACCACATAGCAACGCCATAGCAACCACCTAAAACACCCTAGCAACTACATAGCAACCACCTAAAACACCATAGCAACCACATAGCAACGCCCTAGCAACCACCTTAAAACACCCTAGCAACCACATAGCAACGCCATAGCAACCACCTTACACACCCTAGCAACCACATAGCAACGCCATAGCAACCACCTAAAACACCATAGCAACCACATAGCAACACCCTAGCAACCACCTGGAACACCCTAGCAACCACATAGCAACGCCATAGCAACCACTTAAAAACCCCCTAGCAACCATCTTAAACACCCTAGCAACCACATAGCAACGCCATAGCAACCACTTGGAACACCCTAGCAACCACATAGCAACACCCTAGCAACCAACTTAAAGACCCTAGCAACCACATAGCAACGCCATAGCAACCACCTAAAACACATAGCAACCACCTTAAACACCCTAGCAACCACATAGCAACGCCATAGCAACCACCTTACACACCCTAGCAACCACATAGCAACGCCATAGCAACCACCTAAAACACCATAGCAACCACATAGCAACCACCTTAAACACCCTAGCAACCACATAGCAACGCTATAGCAACCACCTAAAACACCCTAGCAACCACATAGCAACGCCATAGCAACACCACCTAAAACACCATAGCAACCACATAGCAACGCCCTAGCAACCACTTTAAACACACCCTAGCAACCACATAGCAACGCCATAGCAACCACCTGGACCACACCCTAGCAACCACATAGCAACGCAACCATAGCAGCAACCACCTAAAACACCATAGCAACCACATAGCAAACACCCTAGCAACCACCTGCACCACCCTAGCAACCACATAGCAACGCCATAGCAACCACTTGGAAACACCCTAGCAACCACATAGCAACACCCTAGCAACCACACTGGAACACCCTAGCAACCACATAGCAACGCCATAGCAACCACTTAAAAAACCCTAGCAACCAATAGCAACGCCATAGCAACCACTTAGAACACCCTAGCAACCACCTGGAACACCTTAGCAACCAGCTTAAACACCCTAGCAACCACCTAAAACACCATAACAACCAGATAGCTTAAAACCCTAGCCACCACATAGCAACACCTAGCAACCACCTGGAACACCCCTAGCAACCAACTTATAAGACCCTAGCCCACAACCACATAGCAACGCCATAGCAACCACCTAAAACACCATAGTAACCACCTTAAACACCCTAGCAACCACATAGCAACGCCATAGCAACCACCTAAAACACCATAGCAACCACATAGCAACGCCATAGCAACCACCTAAAACACCATAGCAACCACATAGCAACCACCTTAAACACCCTAGCAACCACATAAAACCACCTATAGCAACCCCTAAAACACCCTAGCAACCACATAGCAACCACCTAAAACACCATAGCAACACCATAGCAACCACATAGCAACGCCATAGCAACCACCTAAAACACCATAGCAACCGCATAGCAACCACATAGCAACCATCTAAAACACCATAGCAACCACATAGCAACGCCCTAGCAACCACCTTAAACACCCTAGCAACCACCTGGAACACCCTAGCAACCACATAGCAACGCCATAGCACCACTTGAAACACCCTAGCAACCATCTTAAACACCCTAGCAACCCACATAGCAACCTCTAAAAAACACATAGCAACGCCATAGCAACCCACCTTACACACACACCCTAGCAAACCACATAGCAACGCCATAGCAACCACCTAAAACACCATAGCAACCACATAGCAACACCCTAGCAACCACCTGGAACACCCTCAAAGCATAAACCACATAGCAACGCCATAGCAACCACTTAAAACACCCTAGCAAACCATCTTAAACACCCTAGCAACCACATAGCAACGCCATAGCAACCACTTGGAACACCCTAGCAACCACATAGCAACACCCTAGCAACCACCTGGAACACCCTAGCAACCAACTTAAAAGACCCTAGCAACCACATTAGCAACGCCATAGCAACCACCTAAAAACACCATAGCAACCACCTTAAACACCCTAGCAACCACATAGCAACGCCATAGCAACCACCTTAAAACACCATAGCAACCACATAGCAACCACCTTAAACACCCTAGCAACCACATAGCAACGCTATAGCAACCACCTAAAACACCCTAGCAACCACATAGCAACCACCTAAAAACACCATAGCAACACCATAGCAACCACATAGCAACGCCATAGTCAAGCAACCCACCTAAAACACCATAGCAACCACATAGCAACACATAGCAACCATCTAAAACACCATAGCAAACCACACATAGCAACGCCCTAGCAACCACCTTAAACACCCTAGCAACCACATAGCAAACGCCATAGCAACCACCTTACACACCCTAGCAACCACATAGCAACGCCATAGCAACCACCTAAAACACCATAGCAACCACATAGCAACACCCTAGCAACCACCTGGAACACCCTAGCAACCACATAGCAACGCCATAGCAACCACTTAAAACACACCCTAGCAACCATCTTAAACACCCTAGCAACCACATAGCAACGCCATAGCAACCACTTGGAACACCCTAGCAACCACATAGCAACACCCTAGCAACCAACTTAAAGACCCTAGCAACCACATAGCAACGCCATAGCAACCACCTAAAACACCAAGCAACCACCTTAAACACCCTAGCAAACCACATAGCAAACGCCATAGCAACCACCTTACCAAACACCCTAGCAACCACATAGCAAACAACGCCATAGCAACCACCTAAAACACCATAGCAACCACATAGCAACCACCTAAAAACACCCTAGCAAACCACATAGCAACGCTATAGCAACCACCTAAACAAAAAAAAAAACACCCTAGCAAACCACATAGCAACGCCATAGCAACCACCACCTAAAACACCATAGCAACCACATAGCAACGCCCTAGCAACCACCTTAAAAAACACCCTAGCAACCACATAGCAACGCCATAGCAACCACCTAGAACACCCTAGCAACCACATAGCAACGCCATAGCAAAAACCACCTAAAACACCATAGCAAACATAGCAACACCCTAGCAACCACCTGCAACACAACCCTAGCAACCACATAGCAACGCCCAGCTAGCAACCTAGGCAAACCACTTAAAACACCCTAGCAAACCAATAGCAAAACACCCTAGCAAACCACCCTGAAAACACCCTAGCAACCACATAGCAACGCCATAGCAACCACTTAAAACACCCTAGTAACCACCTTAAACACCTAGACTAGCAACCACATAGCAACGCCATAGCAACCACCTAAAACACCATAGCAACCACATAGCAACCACCTTAAACACCCTAGCAACCACATAGCAACGCCATAGCAACCACCTAAAACAAACACCCTAGCAACCACATAGCAACCACCCCTAAACACCATAGCAAACCACATAGCAACCCCCTAGCAACCACCTGGAACACCCTAGCCAACCACATAGCAACGCCCTAGCAAACCACCTGGAACACCCTAGCAAACCACTTAATAGCAACCCATAGCAACCACCTAAAACACCATAGCAAAACCACCTAAAGCAACAAACCACAACCTATCCAACCACCTTATAAGGAACACCCATAGCAACCACATAGCAAACGCCATAGCAACCACCTAACTCCAAAACACCATAGCAACCACTATTAAAGCAACAGCCATAGCAACATAGCAACCACCTTAAAAACACCCTAGCCCAAAGCAACCACATAGCAACCACCTTAAACCAAAACCCATAGCAACCACCCAAAAACAGCCCTAGCAAACCACATAGCAACCACCTAAGAAACCACACCCTAGCAACACATAATAGCAACGCCATAAACCACCTAAAACCACCATAGCAACCACATAGCAAAACGCCATAGCAAACCACCTAAAACACACCCTAGCAACCACATAGCAACACGGCCATAGCAACCACCTAAAACACCCTAGCAACCCACATAGCAACGCCATAGCAACCACCTTAAAACAACCATAGCAACCACATAGCAACACCATAGGCAACAAACCCCCCACCTTGTGCAAAACACCCTAGCAACCACATAGCAACGCCATAGCAACCAACCACCTAACCAAACACCATAGCAACCACATAGCAACACACCTAGCAACAACCACCTGGAACACCCTAGCAACCACATAGCAAAATAAAATAGCAAACCACTTAAACACACCCTAGCAACCACTTAACACACACCTCAGCAACCACATAGCAACGCCTGTAATAAGCAACCACCTAAAACACCTAGCGAAACCACATAGCAACGCCATAGCAACCACGTTAAAACACCCTAGGCAACCACATAGCAAACGCCATAGCAAAACCACCTAAAACACCCTAGCAACCACACATATCAACGCCCTAGCAACCACCATAAACACCCTAGCAACACCATAGCAACGCCCAAGCACCTAAAACACCCATAGCAACTACTTTTTTAAATAGCAACCCACTAAAACAGCCTAGCAACCCAATAGCAACGCTATAGCAACCACCTAAGCACACCTAGCAACCACATAGGCAACACCCATCATAGCAACCACCTAAAACACCATAGCAACCACATAGCAACCCCTAGCAACCACCTAGCAACAACCTTAAACAACCCTAGCAACCACCATAGCAAAACACCGCCATAGCAACCACCTAAAACACACTAGCACAACCACATAGCAACGCCCATAGCAACCACTAAAACACCCTAGCAACCACATAGCAACACCGCCTAGCAACCACCTGAAGATCCTAGCAACACCCTAGCACACCATAGCATTAAAACACCCTAGCAACCACCTTAAACACCTAGCAACCACATAGCAACGCCCCATAGCAACCACTTAAAACACCCTAGCAACCACCATAGCAACACCCTAGCAACCACTAAACACCCCATAGCAACCAACTAAACCCTAGCACCCATAGCAACCAATAGCAGCAACACCTAGAACCCAGAACACCCTAGCAAACACACCTAAGCAACACCTAGCACCAACCACCTACAACGCCATACGATCAACTCCACCCTCCCCCCCACGTCCCCCAACCACCTCCCCACCCACTAGCAACCACCTATCTCAAAACACCATAACCACTCACTAATAGCAACACCACCTAGCATACCACTCCCTCTAAACTACCTCGTTAGATAACACACATAGCAACGCCCTAGCAAACCGACACCCTGGGAAAACCACCCTAGCAACCAACATAGCAACGCCATAGCAACCACATAAAACACCCTAGCAAACCACTTTAGCAAACACCATAGCACAACCACCTAAGCACCCTAGCAACCACTAGAGCAACGCACCATTAGCTCAAACCATAGCAAACACCTAAGCAACCACCTAGAAACACGCCTAGCAACCAACATAGCAACACCTAAGATAGAAACCATAGCAACCAGACATAGCAGACCACCTTACACACCCTAGCAACCACATAGCAACGCCATAAGCAACCACCTAAAACACCCTAGTGCAACCACATAGCAACGCCCTAGCACCACCCTGAAAGAACACCCTAGCGCAACCCACATGGAACCAATAGCAACCAACCTAGCAACCCCTAGCAAATACATTACACACACCTAGCAACCCACTTGGAAAACCACAGCAAGGTCAGACACCATAGCAAAGCCACATAGCAACCACTCCCTAAATCCACCGTCACACCTGCAACACTAGAAACACCCCTAGCACCCACATAGACAACCGCCCTAGCAACCACCTTTAGGAACAAACACCCTAGCAACCACCTAAGCCAACGCTCCTAGCAACCACCTAGCAACCACCAAATGCATCCTACAACCACATAGCAACGCCATAGTAAAAGCAACCACCTAAACACCCTAGCAAACCACATAGCACACGCCTAGCAACGCAACCTTGAAACACCCTAGCAACCACATAGGCAACACCCGATATGCAAACCACCTGTAGAACACCCTAAGAAAACCAGCATAGCAACGCCACATAGCAACCACCTAAAACACCCTAGCAACCACATAGCAACGCCATAGCAACCAACCTTGAAAACACCCTAGCAACCACCATAGCAACGCCATAGCACCACTTAAACACCCTTAGCAACATAGCAAAACGCCCTAGCACCACATAGCACTCAGCATAACCACCTCTAAACACCCTAGCAACCACATAGCACCCCCTAGCAACCACCTTAAACACCCTAGCAACCACATAGCAACACCTATAGCAAACCACATGAACAACACCCTAGCAAACCAGTTTACGTAAACACCATAGCAACCACAGCAACACCCTAGCAACCACATAGCAACGCCATAGCAACCACCTACTTAAACACATGGAACACCCTAGCAACCACATAGCAACGCCATAGCAACCACTAAAACACCCTAGCAACCACATAGCAACACCCTAGCAACCCATCATAGCAACACCATAGTAACCACTTAAACACCCTAGCAACCACATAGCAACGCCATAGCAACCACCTAAAACACCCTAGCAACCACATAGCAAACGCCATAGCAACCACCATACCAAAAAAACACCATAGCTACAAACCACATAGCAACACCCTAGCAACCACTAAAAACACCATTGCAACCACATAGCAAACCCTAGCAACCACCTTAAACACCATAGCAACCACATAGCATCGCCATAGCAACCACCTAAAACACCATAGCAACAACATAGCAACACCCTAGCAAACCACTATAACACCCTAGCAACCACCTACACACCCTAGCAACCACATAGCAACGCCATAGCAACCACCTGGAACACCCTAGCAAACCACATTTCAACACCCTAGCAACCACCTGGAAAAACCCTAGCAATCACATAGCAACGCCATAGCAACCACCTTAAAAACACCTAGCAACCACATAGCAACCACCTAAAACACCCATAGCAACCACATAGCAACACCCTAGCAACCACCTTACACACCCTAGCAACCACATAGCAACGCCATGGCAACCACCTAAAACACCATAGCAAACCAGATAGCAACACCCTAGCAACCACCTAAAACACACCATAGCAACCACCTAGCAACACCCACCCTAGCAACCAGCTGAAAACACCCTAGAAACCACCTGCAAAACACCCTAGCAACCACCTTAAACACCCTAGCCTAGCAACCACCATAGCAACGCCATAGCAACCACCTAAAACACCATAGCAACCACATAGCACGCCACCCTAGCAACCACCTGGAACACCCTAGCAACCGCGCACCCACTATAGCAACACCCTAGCAACCACCTTAACACCCTACCTAAACCAATAGCAAACACCCCTAGCAACACATAGCAACGCCATAGCAACCACCTGGAACACCCTAGCAACCACATAGCAACACCCATAGCAACCACCTAAAACACCATAGCAACCACATAGCAACACCCTAGCAACCACCTAAAAACACCCTAGCAACCACCTTTCACCCTAGCAACCACATAGCAACGCCATAGCAACCACCTGGAAACACCCTAGCAACCACATAGCAACACCCTAACAACCACCTGGAAAACCCTAGCAACCACATAGCAACGCCATAGCAACCACCTAAAACACCCTAGCAACCACATAGCAAAGCTATAGCAACCACCTAAAACACCATAGCAAAAACATAGCAACACCCTAGCAACCACCTGGAACACCCTAGCAACCACATAGCAACGCCACAGCAACCACCTAAAACACCCTAGCAACCACATAGCAACACCATAGCAACCACATAGCAACACCTAGCAACCACATGGAGCACCCTAGCAACCACATAGCAACCCATAGGACACTCTAAACACCCTAGCAACCACACAAGCAACGCCATAGTAAACCACCTAAAACACCCTAGCAACCACCTCTAAACACTTTAGCAACCACATAGCAACGCCATAGCAACCACCTAAAACACCATAGCAACCACATAGCAAACCCTAGCAACCACCTTACACACCCTAGCAACCACGTTAAAAACCCTAGCAACCACATAGCAACGCCATAGCAACCACCTAAAACACCCTAGCAACCACATAGCAACGCCATAGCAACCACCTAAAACACCATAGGAACCACATAGCAACACCCTAGCAACCCCTGGAAACACCATAGCAACCACATAGCAACCACCCTAGCAACCACCTAAACACCCTAGCAACCACATAGCAACGCCATAGCAACCACCTAAAACACCCATAGCACCACATAGCAAAACACCCTGACAACCACCTGGAACACCATAGCAACCACATAGCAACACCCTAGCAACCACATAGCAATGCGATAGCAAACCACCAAAAACACCATAGCAACCACCATAGCAGCACCCTAGCAACCACCTTACACACCCTACGGGCAACCACATAGCAAATGCTATAGCAAAACCACCTAAAACACCATAGCAACCACATAGCACACCCTAGCAACCCCTGGAACAACCTAGCAACCACATAGCCACCATAGCGAAAACCACCTAAAAAACACACCCATAGCAAACCACCTAAAAAACAGCCTAGCAACCACATAGCAACACCATAGCAACCACCTGGAACACCCTTAGCAACCACACATAGCAACGCCATAGCAACCACTCTAAAACACCCTAGCAACCACATAGCAACGCCATAGCAACCACCTAGCAACCAAAACACCTAGCAACCACCTTAAACACCCTAAAGCAAAAACCACATAGCAACCGCCATAGCAACCACCTTAAACACCCTAGCAATCACATAGCAACGCCATAGCAAGCCACCTAAAACACCCTACAACCACATAGCAACGCCATAGCAACCACCTAAAACACCATAGCAAACCACATAGCAAACGCACATAGCAACCACCTGGAACACCTTAGCAACCACATAGCAACGCCCTAGCAACCTTTTAAAACACCCTAGCAACCACATAGCAACGCCTTAGCAACCACCTAAAAACACCATAGCAACCAGATAGCAACACCATAGCAACCACTTACAACACCCTAGCAACAACATAGCAACGCCATAGCAACCACCTTAAAAAACACCCTAGCAAACCACATGGGCACGCACCCATAGCAACCCACCTAAAAACCCCTAGCAACCACATAGCAACACCCTAGAAACCCAATAGCCAATGCGTTAGCAACCACCAAAAACACGCATAGCAACCAGATAAAACACCCTAGCAAACCACCTTACAACACCATAGCAACCACATAGCAATGCTATAGAAACCACCTAAAACACCATAGCAACCACATAGCAACACCCATAGCAACCACCGGAAAAACACCCTAGCAACCACATAGCAACACCCTAGCAACCACCTATAACACCCTAGCAACCACCTTAAACACCCTAGCAACCACATAGCAAACCATAGCAACCACCTGGAACACCTTAGCAACCACATAGCAACGCCATAGCAACCACCTGGAACACCTTAGCAACCACATAGCAACGCCATAGCAACCTCTAAAACACCCCAGCAACCACATAGCAACGCCATAGCAACCACCTAAAACACCATAGCAACCAGATAGCAACACTCTAGCAACTAGCTTACACACCCTAGCAACCACATAGCAACGCCATAGCAACCACCTGCAACGCCATAGCAACCACATAGCAACACCCTAGCAACCACCTGGAACAACCTAGCAACCACATAGCAACACCCTAGCAACCACCTGGAACACCCTAGCAACCACCTAAAACACGCCACACACAAAAAAAACCCTAGCAACCACCTTAAACACCCTAGCAACCACATAGCAACACCCTAGCAACCACCTAAAACACCCTAGCAACCACCTAAGACACCCTAGCAACCACCTTAAACACCCTAGCAACCAGATAGCAACGCCATAGCAACCACCTAAAACACCCTAGCAACCACCTAAAACACCCTAGCAACCACATAGCAACACCCTAGCAACCACCTAAAACACCCTAGCAACCACCTAAAACACCCTAGCAACCACCTTAAACACCCTAGCAACCAGATAGCAACGCCATAGCAACACACCTAAAACACCCTAGCAACCACCTAAAACACCCTAGCAACACACATAGCAACACCCTAGCAACCACCTAAAACAACCCTAGCAACCACCTAAAACACCCTAGCAACCACCTTAAACACCCTAGCAACCACATAGCAACGTCATAGCAACCACCTAAAACACCCTAGCAACCACCTTAAACACCCTAGCAACCACATAGCAACGCCATAGCAACCACCTAAAACACCCTAGCAACCATTTTACACACCCTAGCAACCACATAGCAATGCCATCGCAACACCCTAAAACACCCTAGCAACCATCTAGGACTCCAAACAATACTACATAGTGGTTACTGGAGTGTTACAGTAGGTTGTTAGGGAGTTGATTGGTGGTTGTTTGGGAGTATTAAAGCAGTGTTACAGGTGGTTGTTATGTAGTTTTTTGATGGTTGTTAGGGAGTTGATTGGTGATTGTTAGGGAGTGTTACTGAGGTGTTTCTTGTGGATGTTAGGGAGTTGATTGGGGGTGGTTCGGGAGTGTTACTGGGATGTTACAGGTGGTTGTTAGGGGGTTTTTAGGGAGAGTTACTGTTGTTTTACAGTTGGTTGTTAGCGATTGATTGGTGGTTGTTAGGGAGTTGATTGGTGATTGTTAGGGAGTGTTACTGAGGTGTTTCTGGTGGTTTTAAGGGAGTTGATTGGTGGTTGTTAGGGAGTTGATTGGGGGGTTGTTAGGAGTGTTACTGGGGTGTTTCTGGTGGTTGTTAGCGATTGATTTGTGGTTGTTTGGGAGTTGATTTGTGATTGTTAGGGAGTGCTTCTGAGGTGTTTCTGGTGGTTATTAGGGAGTTGATTGGTGGATGTTAGGGAGTTGATCGGTGATGGTTTGGTAGTGTTAGTGAGGTGTTTCTGGTGGTTGTTAGGGAGTTGATTTGGGGTTTTTAGTGAGTGTTACTGGGGTGTTACAGGTGGTTGTTAGGGAGTTAATTGGGGGTTGTTAGGGAGTGTTACTGGGGTGTTACAGGTGGTTGTTTGCGATTGATTGGTGGTTGTTAGGGAGTTGATTGGTGATTGTTAGGGAGTGTTACTTAGGTGTTTCTGGTGATTGTTAGGGAGTGTTACTGAGGTGTTTCTTGTGGTTGTTAGGGAGTTGATTGGTGTTGTTAGGAAGTGTTACAGGGTGTTACAGGTGGTTGTTAGGGAGTTGATTGTTGGTTTTTAGGGAGTGTTATTGGGGTGTTACAGAAGGTTGTTAGGGAGTTGATTGGTGGTTGTTAGGGAGTTCAATGGCGTTGTTAGGGATTGTTACTGGGGTGTTACAGGTGGTTGTTAGGGAGTTGATTGGTGGTTGTATGGGAGTGTTACTTGGGTGTTACAGGTGCTTGTTACCGATTGATTGGTGGTAGTTAGGGAGTTGATTGGGGGTTGTTAGGGAGTGTTACTGAGGTGTTACAGGTGGTTGTTAGGGCGTTGATTGGTGATTGTTAGGGAGTTGATTGGGGAAGTTAGGGAGTGTTACTGGGGTGTTTCACGTGGTTGTTAAAGAATTGATTTGTGGTTGTTAGGGGGTGTTACAGGTGGTTGTTTGGGAGTTGATTGGTGGTTGTTAGGGAGTGTTACTGGGGTGTTACTGGTGGTCCTTAGCGATTGATTGGTAGTTGCTAGGGAGTTGATTGGGGGTTGTTAGGGAGTGTTACTGAGGTGTTACAGGTGGTTGTTAGGGCGTTGATTGGTGGTTTTTAGGGAGTTGATTAGGGAAGTTAGGGAGTGTTACTGTGGTGTTTCACGTGGTTGTTAGAGAGTTGATTGGGGTTGTTAGGGAGTGTTACTGAGGTGTTACAGGTGGTTGTTAGGGAGTTGATTGGTGATTGTTAGGGAGTTGATTGGGGTTGTTAGGCAGTGTTACTGGGGTGTTACAGGTGGTTGTTATGGAGTTGATTGGTAGTGTTAGGGAGTGTTATTGGGATGTTACAGGTGGTTGTTAGGGAGTTGATTGTTGGTTGTTAGGGAGTCGATTTTGGTTGTTAGGAAGTGTAACTGGGGTGTTACAGATGGTTGTTAGGGATTGTTACTGGGGTGTTACAGGTGGTTGTTAGGGCGTTGATTGGTGGTTGTTAGGGAGTTGATTGGGGTTGTTACACGTGGTTGTTAAAGAGTTTATTGGTGGTTGTTAGGGGGTGTTACAGGTGGTTGTTAGGGAGTTGATTGGTGGTTGTTAGGGAGTTCATTGGCGTTGTTAGGGATTGTTACTGGGGTGTTACAGGTGGTTGTTAGGGAGTTGATTGGTGGTTGGTAGGGAGTGTTACTTGGGTGTTACAGGTGCTTGTTAGCGATTGATTGGTAGTTGTTAGGGAGTTGATTGGGGGTTGTTAGGGAGTCTTACTGAGGTGTTACAGGTGGTCGTTAGGGCGTTGATTGGTGGTTGTTAGGGAGTTGATTGGGGTTGTTACACGTGGTTGTTAAAGAGTTTATTGGTGCTTGTTAGGGGGTGTTACAGGTGGTTGTTAGGTGGTTGTTAGGGCGTTGATTGGTGGTTGTTAGGGAGTTCATTGGCTTTGTTAGGGATTGTTATTGTGGTGTTACAGGTGGTTGTTAGGGAGTTGATTGGTGGTTGGTAGGGAGTGTTACTTGGGTGTTACAGGTGCTTGTTAGCGATTGATTGGTAGTTGTTAGGGAGTTGATTGGGGGTTGTTAGGGAGTGTTACTGAGGTGTTACAGGTGGTTGTTAGGGCGTTGATTGGTGGTTGTTAGGGAGTGTTACTGGGGTGTTTCACGTGGTTGTTAAAGAGTTGATTGGTGGTTGTTAGGGGGTGTTACAGGTGGTTGTTAGGGAGTTGATTGGTGGTTGTTAGGGAGTGTTACTTGGGTGTTACAGGTGCTTGTTAGCGATTGATTGGTAGTTGCTAGGGAGTTGATTGGGGGTTGTTAGGGAGTCTTACTGAGGTGTTACTGGTGGTTGTTAGGGCGTTGATTTGTGGTTGTCAGGGAGTTGATTGGGGAAGTTAGGGAGTGTTACTGGGGTGTTACAGGTGATTGTTAGCGATTGATTGGTGATTGTTAGGGAGTTGAATGGGGTTGTTAGGGAGTGTTACTGGGGTGTTACAGGTGGTTGTTAGGGATTTGATTGGTGTTGTTAGGAAGTGTTACTGGGGTGTTAGAGGTGGTTGTTAGGGAGTTGATTGGTGGTTGTAAGGGAATGTTTCTGGGGTGTAACACGTGGTTGTTAGGGAGTTGATTGGTGTTGTTAGGAAGTGTTACAGGGTGTTACAGGTGGTTGTTAGGGAGTTAATTGTTGGTTGTTAGGGAGTGTTACTGGGGTGTTACACGTGGTTGTTAGGGAGTTGATTGGTGTTGTTAGGGAGTGTTATTGGGGTGTTACAGGGGGTTGTTAGGGAGTTGATTGGTGGTTGTTAGGGAGTGTTACTGGGGTGTTACAGGTGGTTGTTAGCGATTGATTGGTGGTTGTTAGGGAGTTGATTGGGGGTTGTTAGGGAGTGTTACTGGGGTGTTACAGGTGGTTGTTAGGGCGTTGATTGGTGGTTGTTAGGGAGTTGATTGGGGTTTTTAGGGAGTGTTACTGGGGTGTTACACGTGGTTGTTAGAGAGTTGATTGGTGGTTGTTTGGGAGTGTTACTGGGGTGTTACAGGTGGTATTTAAGGAGTTGATTGGTGTTTTTAGGAAGTGTTACTGGGGTGTTACAGGTGGTTGTTAGGGAGTTGATTGCTGGTTGTTAGGTAGTTGATCGGTGGTTGTAATAAAGTGTTACGGGGGTGTTACAGGTGGTTGTTAGCGATTGATTGGTGGCTGTTAGGGATTTGATTGGTGTTGTTAGGAAGTGTTACTGGGGTGTTAGAGGTGGTTGTTAGGATGTTGATTGGTGGTTGTAAGGGAATGTTACTGGGGTGTAACACGTGGTTGTTAGGTAGTTGATTGGTGTTGTTAGGAAGTGTTACAAGGTGTTACAGGTGGTTGTTAGGGAGTTAATTGTTGGTTGTTAGGGAGTGTTACTGGGGTGTTACACATGGTTGTTAGAGAGTTGATTGGTGGTTGTTTGGGAGTGTTACTTGGGTGTTTCACGTGGTTGTTAAAGAGTTGATTGGTGGTTGTTAGGGAGTGTTACAGGTGGTTTTTAGGGAGTTGATTGGTGGTTGTTAGGGAGTGTTACTGGGGTGTTACAGGTGGTTGTTAGCGATTGATTGGTGATTGTAAGGGAGTTGATTGGTGGTTGTTAGGGAGTGTTACTGGGGTGTTACAGGTGGTTGTTAGGGCGTTGATTGGTGGTTGTTAGGGAGTTGATTGGGGTTTTTAGGGAGTGTTAATGGGATGTTACACGTGGTTGTTAGAGAGTTGATTGGTGGTTGTTAGGGAGTGTTACTTGGGTGTTACAGGTGCTTGTTAGCGATTGATTGGTAGTTGTTAGGGAGTTGATTGGGGGTTGTTAGGGAGTGTTAATGAGGTGTTACAGGTGGTTGTTAGGGCGTTGATTGGTCGTTGTTAGGGAGTGTTACTGGGGTGTTTCACGTGGTTGTTAAAGAGTTGATTGGTGATTGTTAGGGGGTGTTACAGGTGGTTGTTAGGGAGTTGATTGGTGGTTGTTAGGGAGTGTTACTTGGGTGTTACAGGTGCTTGTTTGCGATTGATTGGTAGTTGCTAGGGAGTTGATTGGGGGCTGTTAGGGAGTCTTACTGAGTTGTTACAGGTGGTTGTTAGGGCGTTGATTGGTGGTTGTTAGGGAGTTGAATGGGGTTGTTAGGGAGTGTTACTGGGGTGTTACAGGTGGTCGTTAGGGAGTTGAATGGTGGTTGTTAGGGATTTGATTGGTGTTGTTAGGAAGTGTTACAGGGTGTTACAGGTGGTTGTTAGGGAGTTAATTGTTGGTTGTTAGGGAGTGTTACTGGGGTGTTACACGTGGTTGTTAGGGAGTTGATTGGTGATGTTAGGGAGTGTTATTGGGGTGTTACAGGGGGTTGTTAGGGAGTTGATTGGTGGTTGTTAGGTAGTTGATCGGTGGTTGTAATAAAGTTTTACTGGGGTGTTACAGGTGGTTGTTAGCGATTTATTGGTGGCTGATAGGGAGTTGATTGTTGATTGTTATGGAGTGTTACTGGGGTGTTAAAGGTGGTTGATTGGTGATTGATTGGTGGTAGTTAGGGAGTTGATTGGTGATTGTTAGGGAGCGCTACTGAGTTGTTTCTGGTGGTTGATAAAGAATTGATATGGCGTGATTAGGGAGTGTTACTGGGTGTTACTGTTGGTTGTTAGGGAGTTGAATGTGGGTTCTTAAGGAGTGTAACTGGGGTGTTACTGGTGGTTGTTAGGAAGTCGAATGGGGTTGTTAGGGAATGTTACTGGGGTGTTACAGGTGGTTGTTAGGGGGTTGTTAAGGGAGTGTTACTGGGGTGTTACAGGTGGTTGTTAGGGGGTTGTTAAGGGAGTGTTACTGGGGTGTTACAAGTTGTTGTTTGCGATTGATTGGAGGTTGTTAGAGAGTTGATTGGGTTTTAGGTAGTGTTACTGGGGTGTTACAGGTGGTTTTTAGGAAGTTGATTGGTGGTTAAGAAGTTGATTGGGGTTGTTAGGGAGTTGATTGGGGTTTGTTAGGTAGTGTTACTGGGGTGTTACAGGTGGTTGATTGGTGATTGTTAAGGAGTTGATTGGAGTTGTTAGGGAGTGTTACTGGGGTGTCACAGGTATTTTTTAGTGCCCTGATTGGTGGTTGTAAAGGAGTTGATTGGTGGTTGTTAGGAAGTGTTACTGGGTTGTTACAGGTGGTTGTTAGCTAATGATTGGTGGTTGTTAGAGAGGTTATTCGTGGTTGTTAGGGAGTTGATTGTGGGTTATTAGGGAGTGTAACTGGTGGTTGTTAGGGAGCTGAATGGTGTTTGTTAGAGACTGTTACCCGGGTGTGTTAGGGAGTTGATTGGGGCTGTTAGGGATTGTTACTGGGTCGTAAAGGGAGTTGATTGATTGTTATTGTCGAGTTTTTTGGTGGTTGTTAGGGACTTGATTGGTGGTTGATGAGGAATGTTTCTGGGGTGTTACAGGAAGTACGTAGGGAGTTGATTAGTAGTTGCTACGTTGTGTTACAGTAACACCCCAGTAACACTCAATAACAACCCCCAATCAACTCCTTAACAACCACCAATCAACTCCCGAACAACCACTAGAAACACCTCAGTAACACTCCCTAACAGACCCCAGTGAACTCCCTTAAAACCACTAGAAACACCTCAGTAACACTCCCTGACAATCACCAATCATCTCCCTAACAACCACCAATCAATCGCAAACAACGATCTGTAACACCACAGTAACACTCCCTAAATAACCCCCATTCAACTCTCTAACAACCTCTTGAGCACCCCATTAACACTCCCTAAGAACTCACTAACAACCACCTGTACAACCCCAGTAACACTACCTAACAACCCCCAATCAACTCCTTAATAACCACCAGAAACACCTCAGTAACACTCCCTAACAACCACCTGTAACACTCCAATAACACTCCCTAAAAACCCCCAATCAACTCCCTAAAAACCACCAGAAACGCCTCAGTAACACTCCCAAACAATCACCAATCAACTCGTTAACAACAACAGAAACACTTCAGTAACACTCCTTTACAATCACCATTCACCTCCCTAACAACCACCAATCGATCGCAAACAACCACCTGTAAAACCCAATAACACTCCCTAACAACCACCTGTAACACCCCAATAACACTCCCTAACAATCACCAATCAACTCCCTAACAACCACCAATCAATCGCTAACCACCTGTAACACCCCAGTAACACTCCCTAACAACCACCTGTAACACCCCAGTAACATTCCCCAATCTACTCCCGAAAACCCACCGGTAACACCGCAGTAACACTCCCTAAGTACCCCCTTACAACCACCTGTAACACCCCAGTAACACTCCCTAACAATCACCAATCAATCGCTAACAACCACCTGTAACACCCCAGTAACACTCCCTAACAACCCCCAATCAACTCCATAACAACCTCCAATCAATCGCTAACAACCACCTGTAACACCGCAGTAACACTCCCTAACATCCACCTGTACCACCCCAGTAAAACTCCATTGCGATTGATTGTTGGTTGTTAGGGAGTTGATTGAGGGTTGTTAGGTAGTGTTTGTGGGGTATTACAGGTGATTGTTAGGGAGTTGACTGGTGGTTGTTAGGGTGTTGATTGGGGGTTGTTAGAGCGTTGATTGGTGATTATTAGGGAGTGTTACTGAGGTGTTTCTGGTGGTTGTTAGCGATTGATTGGTGGTTGTTAATGAGTTGATTGGTGGTTATTAGGGGTTGTTATGGAGTGTTATGAGGTGTTACAGGTAGTTGATTGGGAGTTGATTGGTCGTTGTTAGGGAGTGTTACTGGGCTGTTACAGGTGGTTGTTAGTGATTGATTGATGGTTGTTAGGGAGTTTATTGGTGATTGTTAGGGAGTGTTACTGAGGTGTTTCTGGTGGTTGTTAGGAAGTTGATTGGTGGTTGTTAGGGAGTTGTTTGGGATTCTTAGGGAGTGTTACTGTGGTGTTACAGGTGGTTGTTAAAGAGTGTTACCCCGGTGTGTTAGGGAGTTGATTGGGCGTTGTTAAGGATTTTTACTGGGGTAGTAAAGGGAGTTGATTGATTGTTATTGTCGAGTTTTTTGGTGGTTGTTGGAGACTTGATTGGTGGTTGATGAGGAATGTTTCTGGGGTGTTACAGGAAGTACGTAGGGAGTTGATTAGTAGTTGCTACGTTGTGTTACGGTAACACCTCAGTAACACTCACTAACAACCCCAATCAACTTCTTAACAACCACCAATCAACTCCCGAACAACCACCAGAATCACCTCAGTAACACTCCCTAACAGACCCCAGTCAACTCCCTAAAAACCACCAATCAACTTCCTAACAACCACCAGAAACACCTAAATAACACTCGTTTATAATGACCATTCACCTCTCTAACAACCACCAATCAATCGCTAACAACCACCTGTAACACTCCAGTAACACTCCCTAACAACCACCTGTAACACTCCAATAACACTCCCTAACAATCACCAATCAACACCCTAACAACCACCAGAAACACCCCAGTAACACTCCCTAACAATCACCAATCAACTCCCTAACAACCACCTGTAACACCCCAGTAACACTCCCTAACAACCCCCAATCAACTCTATAATAACCACCTGTAACACCCCAGTAACACTTCCTAACAACCCCAAATCAACTACCTAACAACAACCAATATATCGCTAACAATTACCTGTAACACCCCATTAACACTCCCTAACAATCACTAATCAACTCCCTAACAACCACCAGAAACACCCCATTAACACTTTATAACAACGCCAATCAACTCTTTAACAACCACCTGTAACACCCCAGTAACACTCCCTAATAACCCCCAATCAACTCCCTAACAACCACCAAACAACTCCCTAACAACCACCTGAAACACCCCAGTAACACTTTTTAACAACACCAATCAACTCCCGAACAACCACGTGTAACACCCCAGTAACACTCCCTAACAACCACCAATCAACTCCCTAACAACCACCAATCATCGCCCTAACAACCACCTGTAACATCCCAGTAACATTCCCTAACAACCCCCAATCAACTCCATAACAACCTCCAATCAATCGCAGACAACCACTTGTTACACTCCCTAACAACCACCAATCAATCGCTAACAACCATTTGTAAAACCCCAGTAACACTCCCTAACAACCACCAATCAATCGCTAACAACCACCTGTAACACCTCAGTAACACTCCCTAACAACCACCAATCAACTCCCTAACAACCACCGGTAACACCCCAGTAACACTCTCTAACAACGCCAATCAACTCCCTAACAACCACCAATCAACTCCCTAACAACCACCTGTAACACCGCAGTAAGACTACCTAACAACCCCCAATCAACTCCCTAACAACCACCGGTAACACCCCAGTAACACTCTCTAACAACGCCAATCAACTCCCTAACAACCACCAATCAACTCCCTAACAACCACCTGTAACACCGCAGTAAGACTACCTAACAACCCCCAATCAACTCCCTAACAACCTACAATCAATCGCAAAAAACCACTTGTAACACACCAGTTACACTCCCTATCAACCACCAATCAACTCCGTAACAACGACCTGTAACACCCCAGTAACACTCTCTAACAACCTCAATCAACTCCCTAACGACCTCCAATCAATCGCTAACAACCACCTGTAACACCCCAGTAACACTCCCTAACACCCACCTGTAACACCGCAGTAACACTCCCTAAGAACCCCCTTACAACCACCTGTAACACCCCCTAACAATCACCAATCAATCGCTAACAACCACCTGTAACACCCCAGTAACACTCCTTAACAACCCCCAATCAACTCCCTAACAACCACCAGAAACACCTCAGTAACACACCCTAACAATCACCAATCAACTCCTTAACAACCACCTGTAACACCCCAGTAACACTCCCTAACAACCCCCAATCAACTCTATAATAACCACCTGTAACACCCCAGTAACATTCCCTAACAACCCCCAATCAAATCCATAACAACCTCCAATCAATCGCAAACAACCACTTGTTACACTCCCTAACAACCACCAATCAATTGCTAACAACCATTTGTAACACCCCAGTAACACTCCCTAACAACCACCAATCAATCGCTAACAACCACCTGTAACACCTCAGTAACACTCCCTAACAACCACCAATCAACTCCCTTACAACCACCGGTAACACCACAGTAACACTCCCTAACAACGCCAATCAACTCCCTAACAACCACCAATCAACTCCCTAACAATCACCTGTAACACCCCAGTAACACTCCCTAACACCAACCTGTAACACCGCAGTAACACTCCCTAAGAACCCCCTTACAACCACCTGTAACACCCCAGTAACACTCCATAACAATCACCAATCAATCGCTAACAACCACCTGTAACACCCCAGTAACACTCCCTAACAACCCCCAATCAACTCCCTAACAACCACCAGAAACACCTCAATAACACTCCTTAACAATCACCAATCAACTCCCTAACAACCACCAATCAATCGCTAACAACTACCATTAACACCCCAGTAACATTCCCTAATAACCCAAAATCAACTCCCTAACAACCACTAATGAACTCCCTAACAACCACCAATCAACTCCCGAACAACCACCAGAATCACCTCAGTAACACTCCCTAACAGACCCCAGTGAACTCCCTAAAAACCACCAGAAACACCTCAGTAACACTCCCTAACAGTCACCAATCAACTCCCAAACAACCACCAATCAATCGCAAACAACGATCTGTAACACCCCAGTAACACTCCCTAAAAACCCCCAATCAACTCTCTAACAACCACTTGATCGCCCCATTAACACTCCCTAAGAACCCACTAACAACCACTTGTACAACCCCAGTAACACTCCCTAACAACCCCCAATCAACTCCTTAATAACCACCAGAAACACCTCATTAACACTTCCTAACAACCATCAATCAACTCCCTAACAACCACCTGTAACACCCCAATTACACTCCTTTATAATCACCATTCACCTCCCTAACAACCACCAATCAATCGCTAACAACCACCTGTAACACTCCAGTAACACTCCCTAACAACCACCTGTAACACCCCAATAACACTCCCTAACAATCACCAATCAACTCCCTAACAACCACCAATCAATCGCTAACAACCACCTGTAACACCCCAGTAACACTCCCTAACAACCATCTGTAACACCCCAGTAACATTAACCCAATCAACTCCCTAACACCCACCTGTAACACCGCAGTAACACTCCCTAAGAACCCCCTTACAACCACCTGTAACACCCCAGTAACACTCCCTAACAATCACCAATCAATCGTTAACAACCACCTGTAACACCCCAGTAACACTCCCAAACAACCCCCAATCAACTCCCTAACAACCACCAGAAACACCTCAGTAACACACCCTAACAATCACCAATCAACTCCCTAACAACCACCTGTAACACCCCAGTAACACTCCCTAACAACCCCCAATCAATTCCAAAACAACCTCCAATCAATCGCTAACAACCATTTGTAACACCCCAGTAACACTCCCTAACAACCCCCAATCAAATCCATAACAACCACCAATCAATCGCTAACAACCACCTGTAACACCCCAGTAACACTCCCTAACAACCATCTGTAACACCCCAGTAACATTCCCCAATCAACTCCCTAACACCCACCTGTAACACCGCAGTTACACTCCCTAAGAACCCCCTTACAACCACCTGTAACACCCCAGTAACACTCCCTAACAATCACCAATCAATCGTTAACAACCACCTGTAACACCCCAGTAACACTCCCTAAAAACCCCCAATCAACTCTCTAACAACCACTTGATCGCCCCATTAACACTCCCTAAGAACCCACTAACAACCACTTGTACAACCCCAGTAACACTCCCTAACAACCCCCAATCAACTCCTTAATAACCACCAGAAACACCTCAGTAACACTTCCTAACAACCATCAATCAACTCCCTAACAACCACCTGTAACACCCCAATTACACTCCTTTATAATCACCATTCACCTCCCTAACAACCACCAATCAATCGCTAACAACCACCTGTAACACTCCAGTAACACTCCCTAACAACCACCTGTAACACCCCAATAACACTCCCTAACAATCACCAATCAACTCCCTAACAACCACCAATCAATCGCTAACAACCACCTGTAACACCCCAGTAACACTCCCTAACAACCATCTGTAACACCCCAGTAACATTAACCCAATCAACTCCCTAACACCCACCTGTAACACCGCAGTAACACTCCCTAAGAACCCCCTTACAACCACCTGTAACACCCCAGTAACACTCCCTAACAACCTCCGATCAACTCCCTAACAACCACCAGAAACACCTCAGTAACACACCCTAACAATCACCAATCAACTCCCTAACAACCACCTGTAACACCCCAGTAACACTCCCTAACAACCTCCAATCAATTCCAAAACAACCTCCAATCAATCGCTAACAACGATTTGTAACACCCCAGTAACACTCCGTAACAACCCCCAATCAAATCCATAACAACAACCAATCAATCGCTAACAACCACCTGTAACACCCCAGTAACACTCCCTAACAACCCCCAATCAACTCCCTAACAACCACCAGAAACACCGCAGTAACACACCCTAACAACCACCAATCAACTCCCTAACAACCACCTGTAACACCCCAGTAACACTCTCTAACAACCCCAATCAACTCCCTAACAACCTCCAATCAATCGCTAACAACCACCTGTAACACCCCAGTAACACTCCCTAACACCAACCTGTAACACCGCAGTAACACTCCCTAAGAACCCCCTTACAACCACCTGTAACACCCCAGTAACACTCCATAACAATCACCAATCAATCGCTAACAACCACCTGTAACACCCCAGTAACACTCCCTAACAACCCCCAATCAACTCCCTAACAACCACCAGAAACACCTCAATAACACTCCTTAACAATCACCAATCAACTCCCTAACAACCACCAATCAATCGCTAACAACTACCATTAACAACCCAGTAACATTCCCTAATAACCCAAAATCAACTCCCTAACAACCACTAATGAACTCCCTAACAACCACCAATCAACTCCCGAACAACCACCAGAATCACCTCAGTAACACTCCCTAACAGACCCCAGTGAACTCCCTAAAAACCACCAGAAACACCTCAGTAACACTCCCTAACAGTCACCAATCAACTCCCAAACAACCACCAATCAATCGCAAACAACGATCTGTAACACCCCAGTAACACTCCCTAAAAACCCCCAATCAACTCTCTAACAACCACTTGATCGCCCCATTAACACTCCCTAAGAACCCACTAACAACCACTTGTACAACCCCAGTAACACTCCCTAACAACCCCCAATCAACTCCTTAATAACCACCAGAAACACCTCAGTAACACTTCCTAACAACCATCAATCAACCACAACCACAACCACCTGTAACACCCCAATTACACTCCTTTATAATCACCATTCACCTCCCTAACAACCACCAATCAATCGCTAACAACCACCTGTAACACTCCAGTAACACTCCCTAACAACCACCTGTAACACACCCAATAACAACACTCCCTAACAATCACCAATCAACTCCCTAACAACCACCAATCAATCGCTAACAACCACCTGTAACACCCCAGTAACACTCCCTAACAACCATCTGTAACACCCCAGTAACATTAACCCAATCAACTCCCTAACACCCACCTGTAACACCGCAGTAACACTCCCTAAGAACCCCCTTACAACCAACTGTAACACCCCAGTAACACTCCCTAACAACCCCCGATCAACTCCCTAACAACCACCAGAAACACCTCAGTAACACACCCTAACAATCACCAATCAACTCCCTAACAACCACCTGTAACACCCCAGTAACACTCCCTAACAACCCCCAATCAATTCCAAAACAACCTCCAATCAATCGCTAACAACGATTTGTAACACCCCAGTAACACTCCGTAACAACCCCCAATCAAATCCATAACAACCACCAATCAATCGCTAACAACCACCTGTAACACCCCAGTAACACTCCCTAACAACCCCCAATCAACTCCCTAACAACCACCAGAAACACCTCAATAACACTCCTTAACAATCACCATTCACCTCCCTAACAACCACCAATCAATCGCTAACTACCACCTGTAACACTCCAGTAACACTCCCTAACAACCACCTATAACACCCCAATAACACTCCCTAACAACCCCCAATCAACTCCCTAACAACCACCAGAAACACCTCAATAACACTCCTTAACAATCACCATTCACCTCCCTAACAACCACCAATCAATCGCTAACAACCACCTGTAACACCCCAGTAACACTCCCTAACAACCATCTGTAACACCCCAGTAACATTCCCCAATCAACTCCCTAACACCCACCTGTAACACCGCAGTAACACTCCCTAAGAACCCCCTTACAACCACCTGTAACACCCCAGTAACACTCCCTAACAATCACCAATCAATCGCTAACAACCACCTGTAACACCCCAGTAACACTCCCTTACAACCCCCAATCAACTCCCTAACAACCACCAGAAACACCGCAGTAACACACCCTAACAACCACCAATCAACTCCCTAACAACCACCTGTAACACCCCAGTAACACTCTCTAACAACCCCAATCAACTCCCTAACAACCTCCAATCAATCGCTAACAACCACCTGTAACACCCCAGTAACACTCCCTAACACCAACCTGTAACACCGCAGTAACACTCCCTAAGAACCCCCTTACAACCACCTGTAACACCCTAGTAACACTCCATAACAATCACCAATCAATCGCTAACAACCACCTGTAACACCCCAGTAACACTCCCTAACAACCCCCAATCAACTCCCTAACAACCACCAGAAACACCTCAATAACACTCCTTAACAATCACCAATCAACTCCCTAACAACCACCAATCAATCGCTAACAACTACCATTAACACCCCAGTAACATTCCCTAATAACCCAAAATCAACTCCCTAACAACCACTAATGAACTCCCTAACAACCACCAATCAACTCCCGAACAACCACCAGAATCACCTCAGTAACACTCCCTAACAGACCCCAGTGAACTCCCTAAAAAAACCACCAGAAAACACCTCAGTAACACTCCCTAACAGTCACCAATCAACTCCCAAACAACCACCAATCAATCGCAAACAACGATCTGTAACACCCCAGTAACACTCCCTAAAAAAACCCCCAATCAACTCTCTAACAACCACTTGATCGCCCCATTAACACTCCCTAAGAACCCACTAACAACCACTTGTACAACCCCAGTAACACTCCCTAACAACCCCCAATCAACTCCTTAATAACCACCAGAAACACCTCAGTAACACTTCCTAACAACCATCAATCAACTCCCTAACAACCACCTGTAACACCCCAATTACACTCCTTTATAATCACCATTCACCTCCCTAACAACCACCAATCAATCGCTAACAACCACCTGTAACACTCCAGTAACACTCCCTAACAACCACCTGTAACACCCCAATAACACTCCCTAACAATCACCAATCAACTCCCTAACAACCACCAATCAATCGCTAACAACCACCTGTAACACCCCAGTAACACTCCCTAACAACCATCTGTAACACCCCAGTAACATTAACCCAATCAACTCCCTAACACCCACCTGTAACACCGCAGTAACACTCCCTAAGAACCCCCTTACAACCACCTGTAACACCCCAGTAACACTCCCTAACAACCCCCGATCAACTCCCTAACAACCACCAGAAACACCTCAGTAACACACCCTAACAATCACCAATCAACTCCCTAACAACCACCTGTAACACCCCAGTAACACTCCCTAACAACCCCCAATCAATTCCAAAACAACCTCCAATCAATCGCTAACAACGATTTGTAACACCCCAGTAACACTCCGTAACAACCCCCAATCAAATCCATAACAACCACCAATCAATCGCTAACAACCACCTGTAACACCCCAGTAACACTCCCTAACAACGCCAATCAACTCCCTAACAACCACCAATCAACTCCCTAACTAACCAACCACCTGTAAAACCCCAGTAACACAATCTAACAATCCCCAATCAACTCCCTAAGAACCTACAATCAATCGCAAAAAACCACTTGTAACACCCCAGTTACACTCCCTATCAACCACCAATCAACTCCCTAACAACGACCTGTAACACCCCAGTAACACTCTCTAACAACCCCAATCAACTCCCTAACAACCTCCAATCAATTGCTAACAACCACCTGTAACACCCCAGTAACACTCCGTAACAACCCCCAATCAAATCCATAACAACCACCAATCAATCGCTAACAACCACCTGTAACACCCCAGTAACACTCCCTAACAACGCCAATCAACTCCCTAACAACCACCAATCAACTCCCTAACAACCACCTGTAAAACCCCAGTAACACAATCTAACAATCCCCAATCAACTCCCTAAGAACCTACAATCAATCGCAAAAAACCACTTGTAACACCCCAGTTACACTCCCTATCAACCACCAATCAACTCCCTAACAACGACCTGTAACACCCCAGTAACACTCTCTAACAACCCAAATCAACTCCCAAAACAACCTCCAATCAATTGCTAACAACCACCTGTAACACCCCAGTAACACTCCGTAACACCCACCTGTAACACCGCAGTAACACTCCCAAAGAACCCCCTTACAACCACCTGTAACACCCCAGTAACACTCCCTAACAATCACCAATCAATCGCTAACAACCACCTGTATCACCCCAGTAACACTGCCTAACAACCCCCAATCAAATCCCTAACAACCACCAGAAACACCTCAGTAACACACCCTAACAATCACCAATCAACTCCCTAACAACCACCTGTAACACCCAGTAACACTCCCTAACAATCACCACAATCAATCGCTAACAACCACCTGTAACACCCCAGTAACACTCTCTAACAACCCCAATCAACTCCCTAACAACCTCCAATCAATCCCTAACAACCACCAGAAACACCTCAGTAACACACCCTAACAATCACCAATCAACTCCCTAACAACCACCTGTAACACCACAGTAACACTCCCTAACAACCCCCAATCAACTCTATAATAACCACCAGTAAACACCGCAGTAAACACCCTAACAACCACAATCAACTCCCTAACAACCACCTGTAACACCCCAGTAACACTCTCTAACAACCCCAATCAACTCCCTAACAACCTCCAATCAATCGCTAACAACCACCTGTAACACCTCAGTAGCACTCCCTAACAACCACCAATCAACTCTATAATAACCACCTGTAACACCGCAGTAACACACCCTAACAACCACCAATCAACTCCCTAACAACCACCTGTAACACCCCAGTAACACTCCCTCTAACAACCCCAATCAACTCCCTAACAACCTCCAATCAATCCCTAACAACCACCAGAAACACCTCAGTAACACACCCTAACATCACCAATCAACTCCCAAACAACCACCTGTAACACCCCAGTAACACTCCCTAACAACCCACTAACAACCACCTGTAACACCCCAGTATAACTCCCTAACAACCCCTAATCAACCACCAGAAACACCTCATTAACACTCCCTAACAACCATTAATCAATCGTTAACAACCACCTGTAACACCTCAGTATCACTCCCTAACAACCACCATTAATCAATCGTTAACAACCACCTGTAACACCCCAGTTACACTCCCTAACAACCACCAATCAACTCCCGAAACCCAACTACCGGTGACACCACAATAACACTCCCTAACAACCGCCAAATCAACTACCTAAAAACCACACCAGAAACACCTCAGTAACACTCCCTAACAATCACCATCAACCTCCCTAACAACTACCAATCAACTCGCTAACAACCACCAGAAACACCTCAGTAACACCCCTAACAAACACCATCACACCCCTAACAACACCAATTAACCGCAAACCACCACCTGTAACACCCCAGTAACACTCCCTAACAACCCCCAATCAACTCCCTAACACCCACCTGTAACACCCCAGTAACACTCCCTAAAAACCCCCAATAAACCCCTGTAACAACCCCAGAAACACTCAGTAACACTACCAAACAATCACCAATCAACTCCGCATCCACAACCACCTAACCCCCTAATAACCACCAGAAACACCCAGAAAACACTCCCTAACAATCACCAATCAACTCCCCTAACAACCTCCATCAATCGCTAACAACCCCCGAAACACCCAGTAACACTCCCTAACAACCACCAATCAACTCCCTAACAACCACCAGAAACACCCCAGTAACACTCTCTAACAACCCCAATCAACTCCCTAACAACCACCAATCAATCGCAAACAACATCTGTAACACCCCAGTAACACTCCCTAAAAAACCCCAAACCTGTAACACCGCAGTAACACTCCCTAAGAACCCCCTTAACAACCACCTGTAACAACCCTAGTAACACTCCATAACAATCACCAATCAATCGCTAACAACCACCTGTAACACCCCAGTAACACTCCTAACAACCCCCAATCAACTCCCTAACAACCACCAGAAACACCCCAATAACACTCCTTACAATCACCATTCAACTCCCTAACAACCACCAATCAATCGCTAACAACCACCTGTAACACCCAGTAACACTCCCCCATTTCCACCGTAATAACCCCAAAATCAACTCCCTAACAACCACTAATGAACTCCCTAACAACCACCAATCAACTCCCGAACAACCACCAGAACACCCCAGTAACACTCCCTAACAACCAGACCCCAGTGAACTCCCCCCTAAAAACCACCAGAAACACCTCAGTAACACTCCCTAACAGTCACAAACTGTAACACACCCCAAACAACCACCAATCAATCGCAAACAACGATCTGTAACACCCCAGTAACACTCCCTAAAAACCCCCAATCAACTCTCTAACAACCACTTGATCGCCCCATTAACACTCCCTAAGAACCCACTAACAACCACTTGTACAACCCCAGTAACACTCCCTAACAACCCCCAATCAACTCCTTAATAACCACCAGAAAACACCTCAGTAACACTTCCTAAACAACCATCAATCAAACTCCCTAACAACCACCTGTAACACCCCAATTACACTCCTTTATAATCACCATTCACCTCCCTAACAACACCAATCAATCGCTAACACCACCTGTAACACTCCAGTAACACTCCCTAACAACCACCTGTAACACCCCAATAACACTCCCTAACAATCACCAATCAACTCCCTAACAACCACCAATCAATCGCTAACAACCACCTGTAACACCCCAGTAACACTCCCTAACAACCCCCTGTAACACCCCAGTAACACTTAACCCAATCAACTCCCTAACACCCACCTGTAACACCCGCAGTAACACTCCCTAAGAACCCCCTTACAACCACCTGTAACACCCCAGTAACACTCCCTAACAACCCCCGATCAACTCCCTAACAACCACCAGAAACACCTCAGTAACACACCCTAACAATCACCAATCAACTCCCTAACAACCACCTGTAACACCCCAGTAACACTCCCTAACAACCCCCAATCAATTCCAAAACAACCTCCAATCAATCGCTAACAACGATTTGTAACACCCCAGTAACACTCCGTAACAACCCCAATCAAATCCATAACAACCACCAATCAATCGCTAACAACCACCTGTAACACCCCAGTAACACTCCCTAACAACGCCAATCAACTCCCTAACAACCACCAATCAACTCCCTAACAACCACCTGTAAAACCCCAGTAACACAATCTAACAATCCCCAATCAACTCCCTAAGAACCTACAATCAATCGCAAAAAACCACTTGTAACACCCCAGTTACACTCCCTATCAAACCACCAATCAACTCCCTAACAACGACCTGTAACACCCCAGTAACACTCTCTAACAACCCCAATCAACTCCCTAACAACCTCCAATCAATTGCTAACAACCACCTGTAACACCCCAGTAACACTCCGTAACAACCCCCAATCAAATCCATAACAACCACCAATCAATCGCTAACAACCACCTGTAACACCCCAGTAACACTCCCTAACAACGCCAATCAACTCCCTAACAACCACCAATCAACTCCCTAACAAACCACCTGTAAAACCCCAGTACACAATCTAACAATCCCCAATCAACTCCCTAAGAACCTACAATCAATCGCAAAAAACCACTTGTAACACCCCAGTTACACTCCCTATCAACCACCAATCAACTCCCTAACAACGACCTGTAACACCCCAGTAACACTCTCTAACAACCCCAATCAACTCCCTAACAACCTCCAATCAATTGCTAACAACCACCTGTAACACCCCAGTAACACTCCGTAACACCCACCTGTAACACCGCAGTAACACTCCCAAAGAACCCCCTTACAACCACCTGTAACACCCCAGTAACACTCCCTAACAATCACCAATCAATCGCTAACAACCACCTGTATCACCCCAGTAACACTGCCTAACAACCCCCAATCAAATCCCTAACAACCACCAGAAACACCTCAGTAACACACCCTAACAATCACCAATCAACTCCCTAACAACCACCTGTAACACCCCAGTAACACTCCCTAACAATCACCAATCAATCGCTAACAACCACCTGTAACACCCCAGTAACACTCTCTAACAACCCCAATCAACTCCCTAACAACCTCCAATCAATCCCTAACAACCACCAGAAACACCTCAGTAACACACCCTAACAATCACCAATCAACTCCCTAACAACCACCTGTAACACCACAGTAACACTCCCTAACAACCCCCAATCAACTCTATAATAACCACCAGTAACACCGCAGTAACACACCCTAACAACCACCAATCAACTCCCTAACAACCACCTGTAACACCCCAGTAACACTCTCTAACAACCCCAATCAACTCCCTAACAACCTCCAATCAATCGCTAACAACCACCTGTAACACCTCAGTAGCACTCCCTAACAACCACCAATCAACTCTATAATAACCACCTGTAACACCGCAGTAACACACCCTAACAACCACCAATCAACTCCCTAACAACCACCTGTAACACCCCAGTAACACTCTCTAACAACCCCAATCAACTCCCTAACAACCTCCAATCAATCCCTAACAACCACCAGAAACACCTCAGTAACACACCCTAACAATCACCAATCAACTCCCAAACAACCACCTGTAACACCCCAGTAACACTCCCTAACAACCCACTAACAACCACCTGTAACACCCCAGTATAACTCCCTAACAACCCCTAATCAACCACCAGAAACACCTCATTAACACTCCTAACAACCATTAATCAATCGTTAACAACCCCTGTAACACCTCAGTATCACTCCCTAACAACCATTAATCAATCGTTAACAACCACCTGTAACACCCCAGTTATAATCCCTAACAACCACCAATCAACTCCCTAACAACTACCGGTGACACCACAATAACACTCCCTAACAACCGCAAATCAACTACCTAAAAACCACAAGAAACACCTCAGTAACACTCCCTAACAATCACCAATCAACTCCTTAACAACTACCAATCAACTCCCTAACAACCACCAGAAACACCTCAGTAACACCCCCTAACAACAACCAATCAACGCCCTAACAACCACCAATTAATCGCAAACCACCACCTGTAACACCCCAGTAACACTCCCTAACAACCCCCAATTAACTCCCTAACACCCACCTGTAACACCCCAGTAACAATCACTAAAAACCCCCAATCAACTCCCTAACAACCACCAGAAACACCTCAGTAACACTACCAAACAATCACCAATCAACTCCCTAACATCCACCATTCAACTCCCTAATAACCACCAGAAACACCTCAGAAACACTCCCTAACAATCACCAATCAACTCCCTAACAACCTCCAATCAATCGCTAACAACCCCCTGAAACACCCCAGTAACACTCCCTAACAACCCGCAATCAACTCCCTAACAACCACCAGAAACACCTCAGTAACACTCCCTAACAGTCACCAATCAACTCCCTAACTACCACCAATCAATCGCAAACAACGATCTGTAACACCCCAGTAACACTCCCTAAAAACCCCCAATCAACTCTCTAACAACTTGATCGCCCCATTAACACTCCCTAAGAACCCACTAACAACCACTTGTACAACCCCAGTAACACTCCCTAACAACCCCAATCAACTCGTTAATAACCACCAGAAACACCTCAGTAACACTTCCTAACAACCACCAATCAACTCCCTAACAACCACCTGTAACACCCCAATAACACTCCTTTATAATCACCATTCACCTCCCTAACAACCACCAATCAATCGCTAACAACCACCTGTAACACTCCAGTAACACTCCCTAACAACCACCTGTAACACCCCAATAACACTCCCTAACAATCACCAATCAACTCCCTAACAACCACCAATCAATCGCTAACAACCACCTGTAACACCCCAGTAACACTCCCTAACAACCATCTGTAACACCCCAGTAACATTCCCCAATCAACTCCCTAACACCCACCTGTAACACCGCAGTAACACTCCCTAACAATCACCAATCAATCGCTAACAACCACCTGTAATACCCCAGTAACACTCCCTAACAACCCCCAATCAACACCCTAACAACCACCAGAAACACCTCAGTAACACACCCTAACAATCACCAATCAACTCCCTAACAACCACCTGTAACACCCCAGTAACACTCCCTAACAACCCCCAATCAACTCTATAATAACCACCTGTAACACCCCAGTAACACTCCCTAACAACCCCCAATCAACTCCCTAACAACAACCTGTAACACCCCAGTAACACTCCCTAACAACCAATAATTAACTCCCTAACAACCACCTGTAACACCCCAGTAACACTTCCTAACAACACAATCTACTCCCTAAGAACCACGTGTAACACCCCAGTAACACTCCCTAACAACCACCAATCAACGCCCTATAACCACCTGTAACACCCCAGTAACATTCCCTAACAACCCCCAATCAACTCCAAAACAACCTCCAATCAATCGCTAACAACCATTTGTAACACCCCAGTAACACTCCCTAACAACCCCCAATCAAATCCATAACAACCACCAATCAATCGCTAACAACCACCTGTAACACCCCAGTAACACTCCCTAACAACGCCAATCAACTCCCTAACAACCACCTGTAACACACCAGTAACACTACCTTACAATCCCCAATCAACTCCCTATCAACCACCAATCAACTCCCTAACAACGACCTGTAACACCCCAGTAACACTCTCTAACAACCCCAATCAACTCCCTAACAACGACCTGTAACACCCCAGTAACACTCTCTAACAACCCCAATCAACTCCCTAACAACCACCAGAAACACCTCAGTAACACACCCTAACAATCACCAATCAACTCCCTAACAACCACCTGTAACACCCCAGTAACACACCCTAACAACCACCAATCAACTCCCTAACAACCACCTGTAACACCCCAGTAACACTCTCTAACAACCCCAATCAACTCCCTAACAACTTCCAATCAATCGCTAACAACCAGCTGTAACACCCCAGTAACACTCCCTAACACCCACCTGTGACACCGCAGTAACACTCCCTAAGATCCCCTTACAACCACCTGTAACACCCCAGTAACACTCCCTAACAATCACAAATCAATCGCTAACAACCACCTGTAACACCCCAGTAACACTCCCTAATAACCGCCAATCAACTCCCTAACAACCACCAAACAACTCCCTAACAACCACCTGTAACACCCCAGTAACACTCCCTAACAACCACCAATCAACTACCTAACAACCACGGGTAACACCCCAGTAACACTCCCTAACAACGCCAATCAACTCCCTAACAACCACCAATCAACTCCCTAACAACCACCTGTAACACCTCAGTAGCACTCCCTATCAACCACCAATCAACTACCTAACAACCACCGGTAACACCCCAGTAACACTCCCTAACAACCCCCAATCAACTCCATAACAACCACCAATCAATCGCTAACAACCACCTGTAACACCTCAGTAACACTCCCTAACAACCACCAATCAACTACCTAACAACCACGGGTAACACCCCAGTAACACTCCCTAACAACGCCAATCAACTCCCTAACAACCACCAATCAATCGCTAACAACCACCTGTAACACCCCAGTAACAATCCCTAACAACCATCTGTAACACCCCAGTAACATTCCCCAATCAACTCCCTAACACCCACCTGTAACACCGCAGTAACACTCCCTAACAATCACCAATCAATCGCTAACAACCACCTGTAATACCCCAGTAACACTCCCTAACAACCCCCAATCAACTCCCTAACAACCACCAGAAACACCTCAGTAACACACCCTAACAATCACCAATCAACTCCCTAACAACCACCTGTAACACCCCAGTAACACTCCCTAACAACCCCCAATCAACTCTATAATAACCACCTGTAACACCCCAGTAACACTCCCTAACAACCCCCAATCAACTCCCTAACAACAACCTGTAACACCCCAGTAACACTCCCTAACAACCAATAATTAACTCCCTAACAACCACCTGTAACACCCCAGTAACACTTCCTAACAACACAATCTACTCCCTAAGAACCACGTGTAACACCCCAGTAACACTCCCTAACAACCACCAATCAACGCCCTATAACCACCTGTAACACCCCAGTAACATTCCCTAACAACCCCCAATCAACTCCAAAACAACCTCCAATCAATCGCTAACAACCATTTGTAACACCCCAGTAACACTCCCTAACAACCCCCAATCAAATCCATAACAACCACCAATCAATCGCTAACAACCACCTGTAACACCCCAGTAACACTCCCTAACAACGCCAATCAACTCCCTAACAACCACCTGTAACACACCAGTAACACTACCTTACAATCCCCAATCAACTCCCTATCAACCACCAATCAACTCCCTAACAACGACCTGTAACACCCCAGTAACACTCTCTAACAACCCCAATCAACTCCCTAACAACCACCAGAAACACCTCAGTAACACACCCTAACAACCACCAATCAACTCCCTAACAACCACCTGTAACACCCCAGTAACACTCTCTAACAACCCCAATCAACTCCCTAACAACTTCCAATCAATCGCTAACAACCAGCTGTAACACCCCAGTAACACTCCCTAACACCCACCTGTAACACCGCAGTAACACTCCCTAAGATCCCCTTACAACCACCTGTAACACCCCAGTAACACTCCCTAACAATCACCAATCAATCGCTAACAACCACCTGTAACACCCCAGTAACACTCCCTAACAACCCCCAATCAACTCCCTAACAACCTACAATCAATCGCAAAAAACCACTTGTAACACCCCAGTTACACTCCTTATCAACCACCAATCAACTCCCTAACAACGACCTGTAACACCCCAGTAACACTCCCTAACACCCACCTGTAACACCCCTGTAACACTTCCTAACAATCACCAATCAATCGCTAACAACCACCTGTAACACCTTAGTAACACTCCCTAACAACCCCCAATCAACTCCCTAACAACCACCTGTAACACCCCAGTAACACTCCCTAACAACCCCCAATCAACTCCCTAACAACCACCAGAAACACCTCAGTAACACACCCTAACAATCACCAATCAACTCCCTAACAACCACCTGTAACACCCCAGTAACACTCCCTAACAACCCCCAATCAACTCTATAATAACCACCTGTAACACCCCAGTAACACTCCCTAACAACCCCCAATCAACTCCCTAACAACAACCAATCAATCGCTAACAATTACCTGTAACACCTCAGTAACACTTCCTAACAATCACCAATCAACTCCCTAACAACCACCAATTAACTCACTAACAACCACCTGTAACACCCCATTAACACTCCTTAACAACCACCAATCAACTCACTAACAACCACCTGTAACACCCCATTAACACTCCCTAACAACCACCAATCAACGCCCTAACAACCACCAGAAAACACCTCAATAACCACTCCGTAACAATCACCAATCAACTCCCTACAACCAGCAATCATTCGCTAACAACCACATGTAACACCCCAGTAACACTCCCTAACAACAACCAATCAACGCCCTAACAACCACCAGAAACACCTCAATAACACTTCGTAACAATCACCAATCAACTCCCTACAAACCAGCAATCAATCGCTAACAACCACCTGTAACACCCCAGTTATAATCCCTAACAACCACCAATCAACTCCCTAACAACTACCGGTGACACCACAATAACACTCCCTAACAACCGCCAATCAACTCCCTAAAAACCACAAGAAACACCTCAGTAACACTCCCTAACAATCACCAATCAACTCCTTAACAACTACCAATCAACTCCCTAACAACCACCAGAAACACCTCAGTAACACTCCCTAACAATCACCAATAAACTCCCTAACAACCACCAATTAATCGCAAACAACCACCTGTAACACCCCAGTAACACTCCCTAACAACCCCCAATTAACTCCCTAACACACCCACCTGTATCACCCCAGTAACAATCACTAAAAACCCCCAATCAACTCCCTAACAACCACCAGAAACACCTCAGTAACACTACCAAACAATCACCAATCAACTCCCTAACATCCACCATTCAACTCCCTAATAACCACCAGAAACACCTCAGAAACACTCCCTAACAATCACCAATCAACTCCCTAACAACCACAAATCAATCGCTAACATCCAACTGTAAAATACCAGTAACTCTCCCTAAAAACCCCCTAACAACCACCTGTAACACCCCAGTAACACTCCCTAACAACCACCAATCAACGCCCTAACAACCACCAGAAACACCTCAATAACACTCCGTAACAATCACCAATCAACTCCCTACAAACCAGCAATCATTCGCTAACAACCACATGTAACACCCCAGTAACACTCCCTAACAACAACCAATCAACGCCCTAACAACCACCAGAAACACCTCAATAACACTTCGTAACAATCACCAATCAACTCCCTACAAACCAGCAATCAATCGCTAACAACCACCTGTAACACCCCAGTTATAATCCCTAACAACCACCAATCAACTCCCTAACAACTACCGGTGACACCACAATAACACTCCCTAACAACCGCCAATCAACTCCCTAAAAACCACAAGAAACACCTCAGTAACACTCCCTAACAATCACCAATCAACTCCTTAACAACTACCAATCAACTCCCTAACAACCACCAGAAACACCTCAGTAACACTCCCTAACAATCACCAATAAACTCCCTAACAACCACCAATTAATCGCAAACAACCACCTGTAACACCCCAGTAACACTCCCTAACAACCCCCAATTAACTCCCTAACACCCACCTGTATCACCCCAGTAACAATCACTAAAAACCCCCAATCAACTCCCTAACAACCACCAGAAACACCTCAGTAACACTACCAAACAATCACCAATCAACTCCCTAACATCCACCAATCAATCGCTAACATCCAACTGTAAAATACCAGTAACTCTCCCTAAAAACCCCCTAACAACCACCTGTAACACCCCAGTAACACTCCCTAACAACCCCCAATCATCTCCCTAACAACCACAAGAAACACCTCAGTAACACTCCCTAACAATCACCAATCAACTCCCTAACAACCATCAATCAACTCCATAACAACCACCTGTAATACTGCTGTAATACTCCCAAACAACCCCTAATCAACTCCCTAACAACCTTCTGTAACACTCCAGTAACCACTATGTAGTATTGGTTGGAGTCCTAGATGGTTGCTAGGGTGTTTTAGGAGGTTGCGATGGCGTTGCAATGTGGTTGCTAGGGTGTGTAAGGTGGTTGCTAGGGTGTCTTAGGTGGTTGCTATGGCGTTGCTATGTGGTTGCTAGGGTGTTTAATGTGGTTGCTAGGGTGTTTTAGGTGGTTGCTATGGCGTTGCTATGTTGTTGCTAGTGTGTTTAAAGTGGTTGCTAGGGTGTGTAAGGTGGTTGCTAGGGTGTTGCTATGTGGTTGCTATGGTGTATTAGGTGGTTGCTATGTGGTTGCTAGGGTGTTTTGGGTTGTTGCTATGGCGTTGCTATGTGGTTGCTAGGAAGTTTTAGAGGTTGCTATGGCGTTGCTATGTGGTTGCTAGGGTGTTCCAGATGGTTGCTAGGGTGTTGCTATGTGGTTGCTATTGTGTTCCAGGTGGTTGCTATGGCTTTGCTATGTGGTTGCTAGGCTGTTTAAGGTGGTTGCTAGGGTGTTTAAGGTGGTTGCTAGGGTGTTTTAGGTGGTTGCTATGGTGTTTTAGGTGGTTGCTATGGCGTTGCTATGTGGTTGCTAGGGTGTTTTAGGTGGTTGCTAGGGTGTACCAGGTGGTTGCTAAAAAGTTGCTATGTGGTTGCTAGGTTGTTCCAGGTGGTTGCTAGGGTGTTGCTATCTGGTTGCTATGCTGTTTTAGGTGGTTGCTATGGCGTTGCTATGTGGTTGCTAGGGTGTTTTAGTTGGTTGCTATGGCGTTGCTATGTGGTTGCTAGGGTGTTGCTATGTGGTTGCTTGGGTGTTCCAGGTGGTTGCTATGTGGTTGCTATGTGGTTGCTAGGGTGTGTAAGGTGGTTGCTAGGGTGTTGCTATGTGGTTGCTAGGTTGTTCCAGGTGGTTGCTCAGGGGTTTTGCTATGTGGTTGCTATGCTGTTTTAGGTGGTTGCTATGGCGTTGCAATGTGGTTGCTATGGTGTTCCAGGTGATTGCTAGGGTGTTGCTATGTTGTTGCTTGGGTGTTCCAGGTGGTTGCTATGGCGTTGCTATGTGGTTGCTAGGGCGTGTAAGGTGGTTGCTAGGGTGTTTTAGAGGTTGCTATGGCGTTGCTATGGTGTTCCAGGTGGTTGCTATGGTGTTCCAGGTGGTTGCTATGGCATTGCTATGTGGTTGGTAGGCTGTTTTAGGTGGTTGCTAGGGTGTTTTAGGTGGTTGCTAGGGTGTTTCAGGTGGTTGCTAGGGTGTTGCTATGTGGTTGTTATGGTGTTTTAGCTGGTTGCTATGACGTTGCTATGTGGTTGCTAGGGTGTTTTAGGTGGTTGCTATGGTGTTTTAGGTGGTTGCTATGGCGTTGCTATGTGGTTGCTAGGGTGTTTAAAGTGGTTGCTAGGGTGTTCCAGGTAGTTGCTAGGGTGTTGCTATGTGGTTGCTATGGTGTTTTAGGTGGTTGCTATGGCGTTGCTATGTGGTTGCTATGGTGTTTTAGGTGGTTGCTAGGGTGTTCCAGGTGGTTGCTAGGGTGTTGCTATGTGGTTGCTATGGTGTTTTAGGTGGTTGCTATTGCGTTGCTATGTGGTTGCTATGGTGTGTAAGGTGGTTGCTAGGGTGTTTTAGGTGGTTGCTATGGCGTTGCTATGTGGTTGCTATGGTGTTTTAGGTGGTTGCCATGGCGTTGCTATGTGGTTGCTAGGGTGCTTAAGGTGGTTGCTAGGGTGTTTTAGGTGGTTGCTAGGGTGTTGCTATGTGGTTGCTATGGCGTTGCTATGTGGTTGCTAGGATGTATAAGGTGGTTGCTAGGGTGTTCCAGGTGGTTGCTAAGGTGTTGCTATGTGGTTGCTAGGTTGTTCCAGGTGGTTGCTAGGGTGTTGCTATATGGTTGCTATGGTGTTTTAGGTGGTTGCTATGGCGTTGCTATGTGGTTGCTATGGTGTGTAAGGTGGTTTCTATGGTGTTGCTATCTGGTTACTATGGTGTTTTAGGTGGTTGCAATGGCGTTGCTATGTGGTTGCTAGGGTGTTTTAGTTGGTTGCTATGGCGTTGCTTTGTGGTTGCTAGGGTGTTCCAGGAGGTTGCTAGGGTGTTGCAATCTGGTTGCTAGGGTGTTCCAGGTGGTTGCTATGGCGTTGCAATGTGGTTGCTAGGGTGTGTAAGGTGGTTGCTAGGGTGTTTTAGGTGGTTGCGATGGCGTTGCTATGTGGTTGCTAGGGTGTTTAAGGTGGTTGCTAGGGTGTTTTAGGTGGTTGCGATGGCGTTGCTATGTGGTTGCTAGGGTGTTGCTATGTGGTTGCTATGGTGTTTTAGGTGGTTGCTATGGCGTTGCTTTGTGGTTGCTAGGGTGTTCCATGTGGTTGCTAGGGTGTTGCTATGGGATTGCTATGGTGTTTAAGGTGATTGCTAAGGATGTTTTAGGTGGTTGCTATGGCGTTGTTATGTGGTTGCTAGGGTGTTGCTATGTGGTTGCTAGGGTGTTGCTATGTGGTTGCTAGGGTGTTTAAGGTGGTTGCTAGGGTGTTTTAGGTGGTTGCTATGGTGTTCCAGGTGGTTGCTAATGTGTTGCTATCTGGTTGCTATGGTGTTTTAGGTGGTTGCTATGGCGTTGCTATGTGGTTGCTAGGTTGTTTTAGAGGTTGCTATGGCGTTGCTTTGTGGTTGCTAGGGTGTTCCATGTGGTTGCTAGGGTGTTGCGATGTGGTTGCTATGGTGTTCCAGGTGGTTGTCAGGGTGTTGTTATGTGGTTGCTATGGTGTTTTAGGTGGTTGCTATGGCGTTGCTATTTGGTTGCTAGGGTGTTCCAGGTGGTTGCTATGGCGTTGCTATCTGGTTGCTAGGGTGTTGCTATGTGGTTGCTAGGGTGTTCCAGGTGGTTGCTAGGGTGTTGCTATGTGGTTGCTATGGTGTTTTAGGTGGTTGCTATGGCGTTGCTATGTGGTTGCTAGGGTGTTTAAGGTGGTTGGTAGGGTGTTGCTATGTGGTTGCTATGGTGTTTTAGGTGGTTGCTAGGGTGTTGCTATGTGGTTGCTATGGTGTTTTAGGTGGTTGCTATGGCGTTGCTATGTGGTTGCTAGGGTGTTTAAGGTGGTTGCTAGGGTGTGTAAGGTGGTTGCTAGGGTGTTGCTATCTGGTTGCTTTGGTGTTTTAGGTGGTTGCTATGGCGTTGCTATGTTTTTGCTAGGGTGTTTTAGGTGGTTGCTATGGCGTTGCTATGTGGTTGCTAGGGTGTTCCAGGTGGTTGCTAGGGTGTTGCTATGTGGTTGCTAGGGTGTTCCAGGTGGTTGCTAGGGTGTTTTAGGTGGTTGCTATGGTGTTTTAGATGGTTGCTATGGCGTTGCTATGTGGTTGCTAGGGTGTTTAAGGTGGTTGCTAGGGTGTTTTAGGTGGTTACTATGGCGTTGCTATGTGGTTGCTAGGGTGTTTTAGAGTTTGCTATGGCGTTGCTATGTGGTTTCTAGGGTGTTCCATGTGGTTGATGGTCAGGGTGTTGCTATGTAGTTGCTTGGGTGTTTAAGGTGGTTGCTATGACGTTGCTATGTGGATGCTAGGGTGTTTAAGGTGGTTGCTAGGGTGTTGCTATGTGGTTGCTATGGTGTTTTTGGTGGTTGCTATGGTGTTTTAGGTGGTTGCTATGGCGTTGCGATGTGGTTGCTAGGGTGTTGCTATGTGGTTGCAATGGTGTTTTAGGTGGTTGCTAGGGTGTTGCTATCTGGTTGCTATGGTGTTTTAGGTGGTTGCTAGGGTGTTGCTATGTGGTTGCTATGGTGTTTTAGGTGGTTGTTAGGGTGTTGCTATCTGGTTGCTAGTGTTTTTTAGGTGGTTGCTATAACGTTGCTATGTGGTTGCTAGGGTGTTGCTATGTGGTTGCTAGGGTGTTTAAGGTGGTTGCTAGGGTGTTTTAGGTGGTTGCTATGGTGTTCCAGGTGGTTGCTAATGTGTTGCTATCTGGTTGCTATGGTGTTTTAGGTGGTTGCTATCGCGTTGCTATGTGGTTGCTAGGGTGTTTTAGGTGGTTGCTATGGCGTTGCTATGTGGTTGCTAGGGTGTTGCTATGTGGTTGCTATGGTGTTTTAGGTGGTTGCTATGGCGTTGCTATGTGGTTGCTAGGATGTTTAAGGTGGTTGCTAGGGTGTTCCAGGTGGTTGCTAAGGTGTTGCTATGTGGTTGCTAGGGTGTTCCAGGTGGTTGCTAGGGTGTTGCTATGTGGTTGCTAGGGTGTTCCAGGTGGTTGCGATGGCGTTGCTATGTGGTTGCTAGGATGTTTGAGGTGGTTGCGATGGCATTGCTATGTGGTTGCTACGGTGTTTAAGGTGGTTGCTAGGGTGTTTTAGGTGGTTGCTAGGGTGTTGCTATGTGGTTGCTATGGTGTTTTAGGTGGTTGCTAGGGTGTTGCTATGTGGTTGCTAGGGTGTTCCAGGTGGTTGTCAGGGTGTTGCTAAGTGGTTGCTATGGTGTTTTAGGTGGTTGCTATGGCGTTGCTATGTGGTTGCTAGGGTGTTCCAGGTGGTTGCAAGGGTGTTGCTATGTGGTTGCAATGGTGTTTTAGGTGGTTGCTAGGGAGTTGCTATGTGGTTGCTATGGTGTTTTTGGTGGTTGCTATGGCGTTGCTATGTGGTTGCTAGGGTGTTGCTATGGTAGGGGTTGCTATGTGGTTTGCTATGGTGTTTTTAGGTGGTTGCTAGGGTGTTGCTATGTGGTTGCTATGGTGTTTTAGGTGGTTGCTATCGCGTTGCTATGTGGTTGCTAGGGTGCTCCATGTGGTTGTCAGGGTGTTGCTATGTGGTTTCTATGGTGTTTTAGGTGGTTGCTATGGCGTTGCTATGTGATTGCTAGGGTGTTCCAGGTGGTTGCTATGGCGTTGCTATCTGGTTGCTAGGGTGTTGCTATGTGGTTGCTAGGGTGTTCCAGGTGGTTGCTAGGGTGTTTTAGATGGTTGCTATAGCTTTGCTATGTGGTTGCTAGGGTGTTTAAGGTGGTTGGTAGGGTGTTGCTATGTGGTTGCTAGGGTGTTTTATGTGGTTGGTAGGGTGTTGCTATGTGGTTGCTAGGGTGTTGCGATGTGGTTGCTATGGTGTTCCAGGTGGTTGTCAGGGTGTTGCTATGTGGTTGCTATGGTGTTTTAGGTGGTTGCTATGGCGTTGCTATGTGATTGCTAGGGTGTTCCAGGTGGTTGCTATGGCGTTGCTATCTGGTTGCTAGGGTGTTGCTATGTGGTTGCTAGGGTGTTCCAGGTGGTTGCTAGGGTGTTGCTATGTGGTTGCTAGGGTGTTTTAGATGGTTGCTATGTGGTTGCTAGGGTGTTTTAGGTGGTTGCTATGGCGTTGCTATGTGGTTGCTAGGGTGTTTAAGGTGGTTGGTAGGGTGTTGCTATGTGGTTGCTATGGTGTTTTAGGTGGTTGCTAGGGTGTTTTAGAGGTTGCTATGGCGTTGCTAGGGTGTTCCAGGTGGTTGCTAGGGTGTTGCTATGTGGTTGCTATGGTGTTCCAGGTGGTTGCTAGGGTGTTGCTATGTGGTTGCTATGGTGTTTTAGGTGGTTGCTATGGCGTTGCTATGTGGTTGCTAGGGTGTTTAAGGTGGTTACTAGGGTGTTTTAGGTGGTTGCTAGGGTGTTCCAGGTGGATGCTAGGGTGTTGCTATGTGGTTGCTAGGTTGTTCCAGGTGGTTGCTAGGGTGTTGCTATGTGGTTGCTATGGTGTTTTAGGTGGTTGCTATGTGGTTGCTATGTGGTTGCTATGGCGTTGCTATGGCGTTGCTATGTGGTTGCTAGGGTGTTTTAGGTGGTTGCTATGGCGTTGCTATGTGGTTGCTAGGGTGTTCCAGGTGGTTACTATGGTGTACTAGATGGTTGCTAGGTTGTACAAGTGGTACACGTCCTCCAAAGAGATCGCGTGGTCCACATAACCAGTAAAGACAATTATGATACAATTATGGCCGTTATGATACTAACTAGCTTAATGAATTCGAAACGCACGTAGCCTACCTGCGCAATCCAGCGACTCTCTAGCCAGCTGCAACAAAAAATATTCGAAATACAGGGTTGCCTTGGAAAAGAACAAGAAGATTAATGTGAAATACAGATCAACGTATTCTGTTGGAAATAAAAAACGAACAAATTGTAATATAATTACTTTTAAATTCGCGTAGCCTATTAGGTGTGACACTCGAAACTTGGCATTGCTTTGTTAGCAAATTCTCTGCCGCCACTACTAACCTCCCAATATCCTTTGCAATTTCCAGTTAATTACAGCAAATTCAAACGGTGATATGCAGTTAAGAGCAAAACGCCCACAATGCTGTTCTGTCTCCAGCAATGTGCTGTATATCAATAAAACAGCAGGTTACTGTAGGAATTTCCCTGTAATTTCACATCAATTTTATACCGTGTACCAACAATGACTATATATATGGTTTTTTTTACATTTATTGATTTTTATAGATTTAATCAGCTGAAAGTGAAATGTTCTTCTGCGGGCGTTTGGGCATATTATTTTGCCGTTGTGTCAAGCAAAACTCTGGTTCGTAGTTCTAATTGGACCGTCGTTATGCAGACACTCTGGTTGGCAGTTCTATTTGCACCGTTGTAAAGCAAAAACCTCTGGTCGTTAGTTCCATGAAAACAATGATTTTATCAAGAAAAAAATAGTTCCTTCTCGTTTCATGGCATGCAATTAGTTTATACCATGTGTAAAGCTACCATACGTTTTTTGGCATTACATTTGTTGTGTTCAATAATAGATGTTACAGGTTGAGTGTATTCTGACCACTAGGAGGAGGCATTGTATTGCTTTACTGAGAGTAGTTGGAAGTCTAAACCTAGTAAGGATGTGACGTGAGGGAAAGTGTGTTGACGAGGAATTTGGGGTAAGATGCATACGCTCCTGCATTCGGCAGCAGGTGTGTGCATCATCCGTCAAATTCGCCAATAATCAAGCACCACCGCTATTACTAGTAATATTGACATTCATTCTAAGAAATGCATGCCCTCGCAGGCGTTTTGTGCACACGCAGCCTAACATTTAAGGACTTTTAAATGCCTGGGGCAAATAAAAGGAACGCTTGGGCTCCACAGTGAACGAAGAAGCTCATGCATTCGGTAGCAGGTGTGTGCGTCTCCGTTTTAAAAACAGTTGATTACGCAAATAGAGATCTCATAAATCCGAATTCCCGACACAGAAATAATTGCCAGCCTTGTGTGTTGGTGGGGAGTGCATCAGGGAGAGGACGAATGAGTGGAGTAGGGGCAGGAAACCTGCGGAGTGGGAGGCATCAAGGTGGATGTTGAAGTCTCCCAGGAGGATCAGTGGGGTGCCATCCTCTGGGAAGGAGCTGAGCAGGGTGTCGGCTCATCGAGGAAGCTTCCCAGGGGCCCTGGAGGGCGATAGATAACAACAATATACAAGTTAACAGGATAGGTGATTGAGACAGAGTGGTATTCAAAGGTAGAGATGGAGAGGTGAGAGAGGGGGAGAACAGAGAATTTCCAGGAGGGGGAGATCAGCAAACCTGTGCCCCCACCACGGCCAGACGGGCGGGGGGCGTGAGAGAAGGAGAAGGAGGAGGAGAGGGCTGCAGGGGTTGCAGTGTTGCCTGGTGTGATCCAGGTCTCAGTGAGGGCAAGGAAACGTAGAGAGAAGAGGGACGCGTAGGCCGAAATGAAGTCAGCCTTCCGCGTAGCAGACTCCTGCTCCATAGCTGCAGACTCCTGCTCCTGTTCCATAGCCCTCCTGCGACCGTGAAGTCGTCACAGGGGGGTCAGTGAGGGATAGCGAAGGTTGGAGAGGTTCCGTCGCCGCGGGGGGCCTCGCCTGCGGAAGCCAGTTCTGTAGGGGAGAGAACAGGTTGGGATGGGGTTGACACATAGCATAGCAGTGAGGACAGGGAAGGCCTGTGGTGTGGCCACATGGTCAAGGAAAAGTTAAATTAAACATACACATGCATACCGAGAACAATCAATCGAGGACTGTCAGGCAAAGTCAAGGACCTCTCAACGTCAGCAGCAGAGGCAGAAACCTGCAGAGAACAAACGATATGAAATTAAACACATTTAAATATTATTAGGAATACAGTGCCCTCCATAATGTTTGGGACAAAGACCCATCATTTATTGATTTGCCTCTGTACTCCACAATTTGAGATTTGTAATAAAAAAGGGTATTTACATCCATACCGGGTGAACAGTGTATGAATTACAGCCCTTTTTATACATAATCCCCCCAATTTTAGGGCACCATGCTTGGGACACAGCAATGTTACAGTGCACATCATGAAGGAGTACACCCTCTCTGAAAAATGGAAATCCAGCTTTATCGCTTTAACAAATAAAAAAGATTTTGGGGTTCCTATATTATGCAGTGTTTCAGCAACACTGCAATACTGCAATGCTAAACAGGAAAGCATGTTTTTTTTAACCAACATTAAAAAAAGCCATGTTGCAAATGAGTACACCCCCTCTGAGCAAAATTTGTTTCTGCTTCTAAATTATGACCATCACAAAAAAGAAAACAAAATTGACAGCTATTAAACATATATTTAACCGCAACATAGAAAGATATGTCATCAATAACTGTAAAATCAGTGAATTAGCCAACATTGAGTGCCTTGATGTTTGATGGGGAGTGCTGAGCAACTTCAAAATTCAATTGAGCACCTTTGGGTCCTTGTTAGTCTTGATATGTTTCATTGGTATCTGGTAAACCAGTGTTGCTGAAACACTACATCATATAGGAACCCCAAATATTGTTATTTGTAAAGAGATATAGCTGGATTTCCTGGATTTCCATTTATGATGCGCACTGTCTGTGAATGAAAGTGGTCATGTTTAGTACCCCCCAATTCCCATAGAGATCCATTCAAATGCAAAGAGTTTTAGTATCGCTTGTAGGACAACCTGAAAATAAGATATCCAGACTCTGATGGTGTTGATAGGTCACGGACATCAGGAAGTCATGGCATGCAAAGGATATGCAACCAAGTATAAAAAAATGACAATTTAATCTATGATTATGTTAATTTGTCCAATTATTTTTGAGCCCCTAAAATTGGGGGGACTATGTATAAAAAGGGCTGTAATTCCTACAACGTTCACTTGATATGGATGTAAATATGGTCAAATCAAAGCTGAAAGTCTGCACTTTAACCACATTGTGACTGTTTTATGTCAACTGTTTGTTTGTTGGAGAACAGAATGAAAACAACAAAAAAATGTGTGTCTGTCCAAACACATACAGACTGCACTGTATATTTACTTTAATTGTTTACAGGAAATCACAGAGAGCAATGAAATGGCTTTATACTTACATCTGTTTCCAGTATCAGCGCATCACTCTGCTGTTTGAAGTGAGCCATCAGCACCAGCAGAACATATGGAGCTGCCACACTGGTATTGCTTCGGGTCAGAACAGCCTTGACTCCACTATTGTGCAGCCATAGCTATCTGCAGGGCCTGTGTTTGGCTTTGCCCCTGTGGTGACAGACCTGCGCCGTGCCAAAGTGTTATTTCTGTTTAAATGCTCAACATGAATTTTTATTTGACTCAGGAGAGATGCATATCCTCCCCCTATAAATTTCCCTTCTATCATGTCAGCGAAGCACTGTGGAAACTCCTTGACAATTGACAGAAATTATCAGGCACTGCGACCACGAAGGGTTGGCCTCAAACTTCCTCATTTCGTCCACCAAGACCCGAACCATTCGCCTTCTATCTGCTGGTGAGGGCCTTATCCCACTTTCAGTGGCAGTACGAATACCTGGTGGCATTTTCTCCCAGGGTACCTGGAAAGTTTCTGGCCTGGTTTTTTTTTTGCTTTACTGGTGGCCGTGTGGAATGTGATGGTGAAGGGCTACTGGATCTCGAGGAGCTTGACAGTGATGAACTGCCTTCTGGGGACTGGAGTAGGGGGGTAGCACAACTTACGGCATCTGGCAATGAAAACAAAAATCTATCATTATGAATATTGACTAAAATGATGCCGTAATTAAATAAAACAATAAGCATTTTAATACACTCTTTAATTTGGTAGTGAAGTAGTAAATATACAGTACCTGCTCATTTCCATGCATTTAAAAGTTTTCTGCACTGGCTTGGTCCAATAACCTCTGCAATTTCCTGTTCTCTTATGTACTGCAAGTCATCTTTGCTTTCCACTCCCGGGTGTAAAATCGTTTCAACCAACAGAGTGCGCGTCTCTTCTGGCACACTTGGCAGGACAGAAATGACTGCGTCCTTGATGCTCTCCCTTATATCAGACATTCTGAAGGAAAGGAGTGGTGAAGGGCTATTAGAGACAAACCAAACATGTTGTACACAGGCAATAGTCAAGGAGGCGTGCATGATCTAGGCAGAAATAATTTGAAATGGGGTTCTCTGAGCCCATCTTTAGGCAGTAAATCCCCTGATCAAAAGGAAATCAGACTGGCATTTCTCTGTGACAAAGTAAACACAACTGTTGCAAACAAGAATCAGTTCTATCTTGCCAAAGACTAGTCCCTCATCATTCTTCTCCAAGACAACACACATGCCTTTTTTGTAGCTTGTGCCTTTAACGGTGACATTGTGTACAGCCACAGAGTTAAGTAGCTGGAGGCCTAAATGATCAACAGATTGTTTTATCTTGTCATTGTAATCATTTGGAAAAGAAATCTGTACCTCTATCAAAAATGACACAAGGTGGAAACACATTACCAGCACAGAGAAATGCTTGTAAAAGTTGATGCCTCTCTGCTAATGCGGAACACAAATTCTTGAAGTTGTGTAATTTGCGAGCACACTTTAAAATGTGTGCGTTTACTCTCAAACCTAAGGGTCCATAAGCGAATAAGAGGCCCAAAGCAAAGTATCAGTTCAGGATAGTGACATATATAATGATGTTTCGGCTTAAGTGGGTGATTAGGAAAACAATCCTGTCGACTTGGCAAATACTCCTCAATAAGGACTCTCAAGTAGGCCACCTGGCTAGTTGCAATGGCAGGAGCACAAACAAATTCAACTTTTTGCCACAAAAAATTGCCAAACTTCATTTTCAACTGGATTTTAAATTTTGTCCCCAATCAAGAGAGGCAGAAGTCTAAGGAAACACCAATTCTGGACAGCATGTCCACTCAATTTCTCACTTCCTGGATTCATTTCACATGGCTTATTGCTGGCCTCATTGCCAAGGTACCTGAAGTGATTAAGCCGTCCATTCAGTTCTCTATACGTGAAGAATGTCTGATTTGTGACAAAATGACTTGGGTATAGAGCCAAGTCATATGCGACGATACCCTCAAATAAGTCATGGCCCAGACAAGGAGGCAGACCAGGTTGGCACACATGGAAGTGGGTTAATTTGATAAATTTGGAATCAAATTTAATTCCCAGTGACATGTAACAAGTGTTCCAATACTAACACCGTTACTAGAATGGATAAGATCAGGTAAGTATGGACCAGATCAGAAGACAACAGATTCGACTCGAGAGAGAGAGGCGGTTTGCACATCAAGAATGAAGCACACGGAAGCAGGATCTGTATTTCAAAGGTAAGATAATGATTTTTTTTTTTTAATTTAAATTTTCCCTTTTTGGTTCTCTGTACCCTTTGTTTTTTATTACAAAGTAGAAAGCATTAAACAACAACAGTACACATATATACAAATGGGGAAAAGAAAAAAAAATACAAGTTGGTCCCAAAACCTTTTACTTTGTGTCAGTATTTATATTTTCTCTGGTTCCACTAATTTTTGACTATTTTCCCATTTCTATACCTTAACCATACTTTTAGTATTTCTTTGATGTGTTTCGGTTAATCCCTATTATTAGTTGTTTGGTTCTAGTATAATTTGTCACTAATTAGACTTTAGGGCTTTTATTTTAAAACCAACAGTTTTATTTTGAAACCAAAAACCCTTGTGTAGTACTACTGAAAGTACCTATGCAAAGGAAACTTATCACACTATAACACCAAAACACTTTTCTAAAACACTAACTGCAAATCAGTTTAGTCCGTGTGGTTGTTGGACCACTTGTTGCTGAGTTCCAGTTTGTAGAATTCAAACACTTGTCCTACCACCATTGTAGAAGGGACAATTGAACTCTTTCCTTCTCTTTAAAATTGCAGGTCGATCACATAAATGGACTGCATTTATATAGCGCTTTTATCCAAAGCGCTTTACAATTGATGCCTCTCATTCGCCAGAGCAGTTAGGGGTTAGGTGTCTTGCTCAAGGACACTTTGACGCGCCCAGGCCGGGGTTTGAACCGGCAACCCTCCGACTGCCAGACAATCACTCTTACCTCCTGAGCCATGTCGCCCCTTACATGGGTGGCTCGCCAGTCCGCGCGCCGCTGTAGCTCTCCAGGGAAGGCAAGCAGGGGCGGACAAATCCAGGATCCAGCACAGCAGTTCAAAACCCAAAAAAAAAAAAAAAAAAAAAAACCCGGCCTTGCAACACAAAGCCAAAAGTCTCATCAGTGGTCTGTACATTCAGATTATTAAGACATAGTATACACTGTGAACATCTAAATTGTATAACACTTGTAACCTTCCATTTATTCTGTTAAATAAACTTGGTGAAAGCCCATATCAATTGTCAATCTGTTCTCATTCTGTCAGCATATCAAGATTCTGATTAACTGGAAGTAGAATTAGCCACCATTAGCTCACTCAATTTACTACTCATATCTTGCAGTGCTTCTAAACTCACCCACTGACATTTCCTCGCAGCACTAGCTAGCTAGCTAGTTACGTTAGCTTTCTAATAAAAGGTACCACGACATACACTCGTTTTAAGTAACGTTAAACAAAGAGAACGCCGATGTGGCTTTGATATGCGATTACACAGGAGATACACTTTCAGAACACAACCGGAGAATTTTCAGATGCCCTTCTAGCTAACGTTACATCACATTGTCCCCGCTTCAATATATTTTCAGCTTGCTATGTGGCGAACTGCCTGGTTCGTCTACCACCACAGTCACAAAGCAGGAAACAGCCCTGCTGTTAGCCCGGCCTACCCCCCACACATCAATTATACACATTTGCCTGTTTAGCCGCGAGTTGCTATAGCTACCCAACTTAGCTAGCTGCTACTACCAGAGCTTTAAATCACATGAAGCTAGCCTTCATTTTCGTATTTTTTTGTATTACAACTACGTTTAATGTTATCGTTTCTGAACACACCCAAGCTAACTGGTACTACGGCAGTGAAATAAGATATACTTCGTTAAGCATTGGTGACCACAATACTGACATGGAAACATGCTTTCATACTAAGCTATCGCTGGCGAATGATTGGCCGTTATGATACTAACTAGTTTAATGAATTCGAAACGCACGTAGCCTACCTGCGCAATCCAGCGACTCTCTAGCCAGCTGCAACAAAAAATATTCGAAATACAGGGTTGCCTTGGAAAAGAACAAGAAGATTAATGTGAAATACAGATCAACGTATTCTGTTGGAAATAAAAAACGAACAAATTGTAATATAATTACTTTTAAATTCGCCTAGCCTATTAGGTGTGACACTCGAAACTTGGCATTGCTTTGTTAGCAAATTCTCTGCCGCCACTACTAACCTCCCAATATCCTTTGCAATTTCCAGTTAATTACTGCAAATTCAAACGGTGATATGCAGTTAAGAGCAAAACGCCCACAATGCTGTTCTGTCCCCTGCAATGTGCTGTATATCAATAAAACAGCAGGTTACTGTAGGAATTTCCCTGTAATTTCACATCAATTTTATACCGTGTACCAACAATGACTATATATATGGTTTTTTTTTTATATTTATTGATTTTTATAGATTTAATCAGCTGAAAGTGAAATGTTCTTCTGCGGGCGTTTGGGCATATTATTTTGCCGTTGTGTCAAGCAAAACTCTGGTTCGTAGTTCTAATTGGACCGTCGTTATGCAGACACTCTGGTTGGCAGTTCTATTTGCACCGTTGTTAAGCAAAAACCTCTGGTCGTTAGTTCCATGAAAACAATGATTTTATCAAGAAAAAAATAGTTCCTTCTCGTTTCATGGCATGCAATTAGTTTATACCATGTGTAAAGCTACCATACGTTTTTTGGCATTACATTTGTTGTGTTCAATAATAGATGTTACAGGTTGAGTGTATTCTGACCACTAGGAGGAGGCATTGTATTGCTTTACTGAGAGTAGTTGGAAGTCTAAACCTAGTAAGGATGTGACGTGAGGGAAAGTGTGTTGACGAGGAATTTGGGGTAGGATGCATACGCTCCTGCATTCGGCAGCAGGTGTGTGCATCATCCGTCAAATTCGCCAATAATCAAGCACCACCGCTATTACTAGTAATATTGACATTCATTCTAAGAAATGCATGCCCTCGCAGGCGTTTTGTGCACACGCAGCCTAACATTTAAGGACTTTTAAATGCCTGGGGCAAATAAAAGGAACGCTTGGGCTCCACAGTGAACGAAGAAGCTCATGCATTCGGTAGCGGGAGAACAGAGAATTTCCAGGAGGGGGGGGAGATCAGCAAACCTGTGCCCCCACCACGGCCAGACGGGCGGGGGGGCGTGAGAGAGAGAAGGAGAAGGAGGAGGAGAGGGCTGCAGGGGTTGCAGTGTTGCCTGGTGTGATCCAGGTCTCAGTGAGGGCAAGGAAACGTAGAGAGAAGAGGGACGCGTAGGCCGAAATGAAGTCAGCCTTCCGCGTAGCAGACTGGCAGTTCCATAGCCCTCCTGCGACCGTGAAGTCGTCACAGGGGGGTCAGTGAGGGATAGCGAAGGTTGGAGAGGTTCCGTCGCCGCGGGGGGCCTCGCCTGCGGAAGCCAGTTCTGTAGGGGAGAGAACAGGTTGGGATGGGGTTGACACATAGCATAGCAGTGAGGACAGGGAAGGCCTGTGGTGTGGCCACATGGTCAAGGAAAAGTTAAATTAAACATACACATGCATACCGAGAACAATCAATCGAGGACTGTCAGGCAAAGTCAAGGACCTCTCAACGTCAGCAGCAGAGGCAGAAACCTGCAGAGAACAAACGATATGAAATTAAACACATTTAAATATTATTAGGAATACATTGCCCTCCATAATGTTTGGGACAAAGACCCATCATTTATTGATTTGCCTCTGTCCTCCACAATTTGAGATTTGTAATAAAAAAGGGTATTTACATCCATACCGGGTGAACAGTGTATGAATTACAGCCCTTTTTATACATAATCCCCCCAATTTTAGGGCACCATGCTTGGGACACAGCAATGTTACAGTGCACATCATGAAGGAGTACACCCTCTCTGAAAAATGGAAATCCAGCTTTATCGCTTTACAAATAAAAAAGATTTGGGGTTCCTATATTATGCAGTGTTTCAGCAACACTGCAATGCTAAACAGGAAAGCATGTTTTTTTTAACCAACATTAAAAAAAGCCATGTTGCAAATGAGTACACCCCCTCTGAGCAAAATTTGTTTCTGCTTCTAAATTATGACCATCACAAAAAAGAAAACAAAATTGACAGGTATTAAACATATATTTAACCGCAACATAGAAAGATATGTCATCAATAACTGTAAAATCAGTGAATTAGCCAACATTGAGTGCCTTGATGTTTGATGGGGAGTGCTGAGCAACTTCAAAATTCAATTGAGCACCTTTGGGTCCTTGTTAGTCTTGATATGTTTCATTGGTATCTGGTAAACCAGTGTTGCTGAAACACTACATCATATAGGAACCCCAAATATTGTTATTTGTAAAGAGATATAGCTGGATTTCCTGGATTTCCATTTATGATGCGCACTGTCTGTGAATGAAAGTGGTCATGTTTAGTACCCCCCAATTCCCATAGAGATCCATTCAAATGCAAAGAGTTTTAGTATCGCTTGTAGGACAACCTGAAAATAAGATATCCAGACTCTGATGATGTTGATAGGTCACGGACATCAGGAAGTCATGGCATGCAAAGGATATGCAACCAAGTATAAAAAAATGACAATTTAATCTATGATTATGTTAATTTGTCCAATTATTTTTGAGCCCCTAAAATTGGGGGGACTATGTATAAAAAGGGCTGTAATTCCTACAACGTTCACTTGATATGGATGTAAATATGGTCAAATCAAAGCTGAAAGTCTGCACTTTAACCACATTGTGACTGTTTTATGTCAACTGTTTGTTTGTTGGAGAACAGAATGAAAACAACAAAAAAATGTGTCTCTGTCCAAACACATACAGACTGCACTGTATATTTACTTTAATTTGTTTACAGGAAATCACAGAGAGCAATGAAATGGCTTTATACTTACATCTGTTTCCAGTATCAGCGCATCACTCTGCTGTTTGAAGTGAGCCATCAGCACCAGCAGAACATATGGAGCTGCCACACTGGTATTGCTTCGGGTCAGAACAGCCTTGACTTCACTATTGTGCAGCCATAGCTATCTGCAGGGCCTGTGTTTGGCTTTGCCCCTGTGGTGACAGACCTGCGCCGTGCCAAAGTGTTATTTCTGTTTAAATGCTCAACATGAATTTTTATTTGACTCAGGAGAGATGCATATCCTCCCCCTATAAATTTCCCTTCTATCATGTCAGCGAAGCACTGTGGAAACTCCTTGACAATCTTGACAGAAATTATCAGGCACTGCGACCACAAAGGGTTGGCCTCAAACTTCCTCATTTCGTCCACCAAGACCCGAACCATTCGCCTTCTATCTGCTGGTGAGGGCCTTATCCCACTTTCAGTGGCAGTACGAATACCTGGTGGCATTTTCTCCCAGGGTACCTGGAAAGTTTCTGGCCTGTTTTTTTTTTTGCTTTACTGGTGGCCGTGTGGAATGTGATGGTGAAGGGCTACTGGATCTCGAGGAGCTTGACAGTGATGAACTGCCTTCTGGGGACTGGAGTAGGGGGGTAGCACAACTTACGGCATCTGGCAATGAAAACAAAAATCTATCATTATGAATATTGACTAAAATGATGCCGTAATTAAATAAAACAATAAGCATTTTAATACACTCTTTAATTTGGAAGTGAAGTAGTAAATATACAGTACCTGCTCATTTCCATGCATTTAAAAGTTTTCTGCACTGGCTTGGTCCAATAACCTCTGCAATTTCCTGTTCTCTTATGTACTGCAAGTCATCTTTGCTTTCCACTCCCGGGTGTAAAATCGTTTCAACCAACAGAGTGAGCGTCTCTTCTGGCACACTTGGCAGGACAGAAATGACTGCGTCCTTGATGCTCTCCCTTATATCAGACATTCTGAAGGAAAGGAGTGGTGAAGGGCTATTAGAGACAAACCAAACATGTTGTACACAGCCAATAGTCAAGGAGGCGTGCATGATCTAGGCAGAAATAATTTGAAATGGGGTTCTCTGAGCCCATCTTTAGGCAGTAAATCCCCTGATCAAAAAGGAAATCAGACTGGCATTTCTCTGTGACAAAGTAAACACAACTGTTGCAAACAAGAATCAGTTCTATCTTGCCAAAGACTAGTCCCTCATCATTCTTCTCCAAGACAACACACATGCCTTTTTTGTAGCTTGTGCCTTTAACGGTGACATTGTGTACAGCCACAGAGTTAAGTAGCTGGAGGCCTAAATGATCAACAGATTGTTTTATCTTGTCATTGTAATCATTTGGAAAAGAAATCTGTACCTCTATCAAAAATGACACAAGGTGGAAACACATTACCAGCACAGAGAAATGCTTGTAAAAGTTGATGCCTCTCTGCTAATGCGGAAGACAAATTCTTGAAGTTGTGTAATTTGCGAGCACACTTTAAAATGTGTGCGTTTACTCTCAAACCTAAGGGTCCATAAGCGAATAAGAGGCCCAAAGCAAAGTATCAGTTCAGGATAGTGACATATATAATGATGTTTCGGCTTAAGTGGGTGATTAGGAAAACAATCCTGTCGACTTGGCAAATACTCCTCAATAAGGACTCTCAAGTAGGCCACCTGGCTAGTTGCAATGGCAGGAGCACAAACAAATTCAACTTTTTGCCACACAAATTGCCAAACTTCATTTTCAACTGGATTTTAAATTTTGTCCCCAATCAAGAGAGGCAGAAGTCTAAGGAAACACCAATTCTGGACAGCATGTCCACTCAATTTCTCACTTCCTGGATTCATTTCACATGGCTTATTGCTGGCCTCATTGCCAAGGTACCTGAAGTGATTAAGCCGTCCATTCAGTTCTCTATACGTGAAGAATGTCTGATTTGTGACAAAATGACTTGGGTATAGAGCCAAGTCATATGCGACGATACCCTCAAATAAGTCATGGCCCAGACAAGGAGGCAGACCAGGTTGGCACACATGGAAGTGGGTTAATTTGATAAATTTGGAATCAAATTTAATTCCCAGTGACATGTAACAAGTGTTCCAATACTAACACCGTTACTAGAATGGATAAGATCAGGTAAGTATGGACCAGATCAGAAGACAACAGATTCGACTCGAGAGAGAGAGGCGGTTTGCACATCAAGAATGAAGCACACGGAAGCAGGATCTGTATTTCAAAGGTAAGATAATGATTTTTTTTTTTTTTAATTTAAATTTTCCCTTTTTGGTTCTCTGTACCCTTTGTTTTTATTACAAAGTAGAAAGCATTAAACAACAACAGTACACATATATACAAAATGGGAAAAGTAAAAAAAAAAATACAAGTTGGTCCCAAAACCTTTTACTTTGTGTCAGTATTTATATTTTTCTCTGGTTCCACTAATTTTTGACTATTTTCCCATTTCTATACCTTAACCATACTTTTAGTATTTCTTTGATGTGTTTCGGTTAATCCCTATTATTAGTTGTTTGGTTTTAGTATAATTTGTCACTAATTAGACTTTAGGGCTTTTATTTTAAAACCAACAGTTTTATTTTGAAACCAAAAACCCTTGTGTAGTACTACTGAAAGTACCTATGCAAAGGAAACTTATCACACTATAACACCAAAACACTTTTCTAAAACACTAACTGCAAATCAGTTTAGTCCGTGTGGTTGTTGGACCACTTGTTGCTGAGTTCCAGTTTGTAGAATTCAAACACTTGTCCTACCACCATTGTAGAAGGGACAATTGAACTCTTTCCTTCTCTTTAAAATTGCAGGTCGATCACATAAATGGACTGCATTTATATAGCGCTTTTATCCAAAGCGCTTTACAATTGATGCCTCTCATTCGCCAGAGCAGTTAGGGGTTAGGTGTCTTGCTCAAGGACACTTTGACGCGCCCAGGCCGGGGTTTGAACCGGCAACCCTCCGACTGCCAGACAATCACTCTTACCTCCTGAGCCATGTCGCCCCTTACATGGGTGGCTCGCCAGTCCGCGCGCCGCTGTAGCTCTCCAGGGAAGGCAAGCAGGGGCGGACAAATCCAGGATCCAGCACAGCAGTTCAAATCAACAAAAAAAAAAAAAAAAAAAAAAAAAAACCCGGCCTTGCAACACAAAGCCAAAAGTCTCATCAGTGGTCTGTACATTCAGATTATTAAGACATAGTATACACTGTGAACATCTAAATTGTATAACACTTGTAACCTTCCATTTATTCTGTTAAATAAACTTGGTGAAAGCCCATATCAATTGTCAATCTGTTCTCATTCTGTCAGCATATCAAGATTCTGATTAACTGGAAGTAGAATTAGCCACCATTAGCTCACTCATTTACTACTCATATCTTGCAGTGCTTCTAAACTCACCCACTGACATTTCCTCGCAGCACTAGCTAGCTAGCTAGTTACGTTAGCTTTCTAATAAAAGGTACCACGACATACACTCGTTTTAAGTAACGTTAAACAAAGAGAACGCCGATGTGGCTTTGATATGCGATTACACAGGAGATACACTTTCAGAACACAACCGGAGAATTTTCAGATGCCCTTCTAGCTAACGTTACATCACATTGTCCCCGCTTCAATATATTTTCAGCTTGCTATGTGGCGAACTGCCTGGTTCGTCTACCACCACAGTCACAAAGCAGGAAACAGCCCTGCTGTTAGCCCGGCCTACCCCCCACACATCAATTATACACATTTGCCTGTTTAGCCGCGAGTTGCTATAGCTACCCAACTTAGCTAGCTGCTACTACCAGAGCTTTAAATCACATGAAGCTAGCCTTCATTTTCGTATTTTTTTGTATTACAACTACGTTTAATGTTATCGTTTCTGAACACACCCAAGCTAACTGGTACTACGGCAGTGAAATAAGATATACTTCGTTAAGCATTGGTGACCACAATACTGACATGGAAACATGCTTTCATACTAAGCTATCGCTGGCGAATGATTGGCCGTTATGATACTAACTAGTTTAATGAATTCGAAACGCACGTAGCCTACCTGCGCAATCCAGCGACTCTCTAGCCAGCTGCAACAAAAAATATTCGAAATACAGGGTTGCCTTGGAAAAGAACAAGAAGATTAATGTGAAATACAGATCAACGTATTCTGTTGGAAATAAAAAACGAACAAATTGTAATATAATTACTTTTAAATTCGCCTAGCCTATTAGGTGTGACACTCGAAACTTGGCATTGCTTTGTTAGCAAATTCTCTGCCGCCACTACTAACCTCCCAATATCCTTTGCAATTTCCAGTTAATTACTGCAAATTCAAACGGTGATATGCAGTTAAGAGCAAAACGCCCACAATGCTGTTCTGTCCCCTGCAATGTGCTGTATATCAATAAAACAGCAGGTTACTGTAGGAATTTCCCTGTAATTTCACATCAATTTTTTATACCGTGTACCAACAATGACTATATATATGGTTTTTTTTTATTTATTATTGATTTTTATAGATTTAATCAGCTGAAAGTGAAATGTTCTTCTGCGGGCGTTTGGGCATATTATTTTGCCGTTGTGTCAAGCAAAACTCTGGTTCGTAGTTCTAATTGGACCGTCGTTATGCAGACACTCTGGTTGGCAGTTCATTTGCACCGTTGTTAAGCAAAAACCTCTGGTCGTTAGTTCCATGAAAACAATGATTTTATCAAGAAAAAAAATAGTTCCTTCTCGTTTCATGGCATGCAATTAGTTTATACCATGTGTAAAGCTACCATACGTTTTTTGGCATTACATTTGTTGTGTTCAATAATAGATGTTACAGGTTGAGTGTATTCTGACCACTAGGAGGAGGCATTGTATTGCTTTACTGAGAGTAGTTGGAAGTCTAAACCTAGTAAGGATGTGACGTGAGGGAAAGTGTGTTGACGAGGAATTTGGGGGTAGGATGCATACGCTCCTGCATTCGGCAGCAGGTGTGTGCATCATCCGTCAAATTCGCCAATAATCAAGCACCACCGCTATTACTAGTAATATTGACATTCATTCTAAGAAATGCATGCCCTCGCAGGCGTTTTGTGCACACGCAGCCTAACATTTAAGGACTTTTAAATGCCTGGGGCAAATAAAAGGAACGCTTGGGCTCCACAGTGAACGAAGAAGCTCATGCATTCGGTAGCGGGAGAACAGAGAATTTCCAGGAGGGGGAGATCAGCAAACCTGTGCCCCCACCACGGCCAGACGGGCGGGGGGGCGTGAGAGAAGGAGAAGGAGGAGGAGAGGGCTGCAGGGGTTGCAGTGTTGCCTGGTGTGATCCAGGTCTCAGTGAGGGCAAGGAAACGTAGAGAGAAGAGGGACGCGTAGGCCGAAATGAAGTCAGCCTTCCGCGTAGCAGACTGGCAGTTCCATAGCCCTCCTGCGACCGTGAAGTCGTCACAGGGGGGTCAGTGAGGGATAGCGAAGGTTGGAGAGGTTCCGTCGCCGCGGGGGGCCTCGCCTGCGGAAGCCAGTTCTGTAGGGGAGAGAACAGGTTGGGATGGGGGTTGACACATAGCATAGCAGTGAGGACAGGGAAGGCCTGTGGTGTGGCCACATGGTCAAGGAAAAGTTAAATTAAACATACACATGCATACCGAGAACAATCAATCGAGGACTGTCAGGCAAAGTCAAGGACCTCTCAACGTCAGCAGCAGAGGCAGAAACCTGCAGAGAACAAACGATATGAAATTAAACACATTTAAATATTATTAGGAATACATTGCCCTCCATAATGTTTGGGACAAAGACCCATCATTTATTGATTTGCCTCTGTCCTCCACAATTTGAGATTTGTAATAAAAAAGGGTATTTACATCCATACCGGGTGAACAGTGTATGAATTACAGCCCTTTTTATACATAATCCCCCCAATTTTAGGGCACCATGCTTGGGACACAGCAATGTTACAGTGCACATCATGAAGGAGTACACCCTCTCTGAAAAATGGAAATCCAGCTTTATCGCTTTACAAATAAAAAAGATTTGGGGTTCCTATATTATGCAGTGTTTCAGCAACACTGCTGCAATGCTAAACAGGAAAGCATGTTTTTTTTAACCAACATTAAAAAAAGCCATGTTGCAAATGAGTACACCCCCTCTGAGCAAAATTTGTTTCTGCTTCTAAATTATGACCATCACAAAAAAGAAAACAAAATTGACAGGTATTAAACATATATTTAACCGCAACATAGAAAGATATGTCATCAATAACTGTAAAATCAGTGAATTAGCCAACATTGAGTGCCTTGATGTTTGATGGGGAGTGCTGAGCAACTTCAAAATTCAATTGAGCACCTTTGGGTCCTTGTTAGTCTTGATATGTTTCATTGGTATCTGGTAAACCAGTGTTGCTGAAACACTACATCATATAGGAACCCCAAATATTGTTATTTGTAAAGAGATATAGCTGGATTTCCTGGATTTCCATTTATGATGCGCACTGTCTGTGAATGAAAGTGGTCATGTTTAGTACCCCCCAATTCCCATAGAGATCCATTCAAATGCAAAGAGTTTTAGTATCGCTTGTAGGACAACCTGAAAATAAGATATCCAGACTCTGATGATGTTGATAGGTCACGGACATCAGGAAGTCATGGCATGCAAAGGATATGCAACCAAGTATAAAAAAATGACAATTTAATCTATGATTATGTTAATTTGTCCAATTATTTTTGAGCCCCTAAAATTGGGGGGACTATGTATAAAAAGGGCTGTAATTCCTACAACGTTCACTTGATATGGATGTAAATATGGTCAAATCAAAGCTGAAAGTCTGCACTTTAACCACATTGTGACTGTTTTATGTCAACTGTTTGTTTGTTGGAGAACAGAATGAAAACAACAAAAAAATGTGTCTCTGTCCAAACACATACAGACTGCACTGTATATTTACTTTAATTTGTTTACAGGAAATCACAGAGAGCAATGAAATGGCTTTATACTTACATCTGTTTCCAGTATCAGCGCATCACTCTGCTGTTTGAAGTGAGCCATCAGCACCAGCAGAACATATGGAGCTGCCACACTGGTATTGCTTCGGGTCAGAACAGCCTTGACTTCACTATTGTGCAGCCATAGCTATCTGCAGGGCCTGTGTTTGGCTTTGCCCCTGTGGTGACAGACCTGCGCCGTGCCAAAGTGTTATTTCTGTTTAAATGCTCAACATGAATTTTTATTTGACTCAGGAGAGATGCATATCCTCCCCCTATAAATTTCCCTTCTATCATGTCAGCGAAGCACTGTGGAAACTCCTTGACAATCTTGACAGAAATTATCAGGCACTGCGACCACGAAGGGTTGGCCTCAAACTTCCTCATTTCGTCCACCAAGACCCGAACCATTCGCCTTCTATCTGCTGGTGAGGGCCTTATCCCACTTTCAGTGGCAGTACGAATACCTGGTGGCATTTTCTCCCAGGGTACCTGGAAAGTTTCTGGCCTGGTTTTTTTGCTTTACTGGTGGCCGTGTGGAATGTGATGGTGAAGGGCTACTGGATCTCGAGGAGCTTGACAGTGATGAACTGCCTTCTGGGGACTGGAGTAGGGGGGTAGCACAACTTACGGCATCTGGCAATGAAAACAAAAATCTATCATTATGAATATTGACTAAAATGATGCCGTAATTAAATAAAACAATAAGCATTTTAATACACTCTTTAATTTGGAAGTGAAGTAGTAAATATACAGTACCTGCTCATTTCCATGCATTTAAAAGTTTTCTGCACTGGCTTGGTCCAATAACCTCTGCAATTTCCTGTTCTCTTATGTACTGCAAGTCATCTTTGCTTTCCACTCCCGGGTGTAAAATCGTTTCAACCAACAGAGTGAGCGTCTCTTCTGGCACACTTGGCAGGACAGAAATGACTGCGTCCTTGATGCTCTCCCTTATATCAGACATTCTGAAGGAAAGGAGTGGTGAAGGGCTATTAGAGACAAACCAAACATGTTGTACACAGCCAATAGTCAAGGAGGCGTGCATGATCTAGGCAGAAATAATTTGAAATGGGGTTCTCTGAGCCCATCTTTAGGCAGTAAATCCCCTGATCAAAAAGGAAATCAGACTGGCATTTCTCTGTGACAAAGTAAAAACACAACTGTTGCAAACAAGAATCAGTTCTATCTTGCCAAAGACTAGTCCCTCATCATTCTTCTCCAAGACAACACACATGCCTTTTTTGTAGCTTGTGCCTTTAACGGTGACATTGTGTACAGCCACAGAGTTAAGTAGCTGGAGGCCTAAATGATCAACAGATTGTTTTATCTTGTCATTGTAATCATTTGGAAAAGAAATCTGTACCTCTATCAAAAATGACACAAGGTGGAAACACATTACCAGCACAGAGAAATGCTTGTAAAAGTTGATGCCTCTCTGCTAATGCGGAAGACAAATTCTTGAAGTTGTGTAATTTGCGAGCACACTTTAAAATGTGTGCGTTTACTCTCAAACCTAAGGGTCCATAAGCGAATAAGAGGCCCAAAGCAAAGTATCAGTTCAGGATAGTGACATATATAATGATGTTTCGGCTTAAGTGGGTGATTAGGAAAACAATCCTGTCGACTTGGCAAATACTCCTCAATAAGGACTCTCAAGTAGGCCACCTGGCTAGTTGCAATGGCAGGAGCACAAACAAATTCAACTTTTTGCCACACAAATTGCCAAACTTCATTTTCAACTGGATTTTAAATTTTGTCCCCAATCAAGAGAGGCAGAAGTCTAAGGAAACACCAATTCTGGACAGCATGTCCACTCAATTTCTCACTTCCTGGATTCATTTCACATGGCTTATTGCTGGCCTCATTGCCAAGGTACCTGAAGTGATTAAGCCGTCCATTCAGTTCTCTATACGTGAAGAATGTCTGATTTGTGACAAAATGACTTGGGTATAGAGCCAAGTCATATGCGACGATACCCTCAAATAAGTCATGGCCCAGACAAGGAGGCAGACCAGGTTGGCACACATGGAAGTGGGTTAATTTGATAAATTTGGAATCAAATTTAATTCCCAGTGACATGTAACAAGTGTTCCAATACTAACACCGTTACTAGAATGGATAAGATCAGGTAAGTATGGACCAGATCAGAAGACAACAGATTCGACTCGAGAGAGAGAGGCGGTTTGCACATCAAGAATGAAGCACACGGAAGCAGGATCTGTATTTCAAAGGTAAGATAATGATGATTTTTTTTTTTAATTTAAATTTTCCCTTTTTGGTTCTCTGTACCCTTTGTTTTTATTACAAAGTAGAAAGCATTAAACAACAACAGTACACATATATACAAAATGGGAAAAGAAAAAAAAAAAATACAAGTTGGTCCCAAAACCTTTTACTTTGTGTCAGTATTTATATTTTCTCTGGTTCCACTAATTTTTGACTATTTTCCCATTTCTATACCTTAACCATACTTTTAGTATTTCTTTGATGTTTTTCGGTTAATCCCTATTATTAGTTGTTTGGTTTTAGTATAATTTGTCACTAATTAGACTTTAGGGCTTTTATTTTAAAAACCAACAGTTTTATTTTGAAACCAAAAAAAAAAAAAAAAAACCCTTGTGTAGTACTACTGAAAGTACCTATGCAAAGGAAACTTATCACACTATAACACCAAAACACTTTTCTAAAACACTAACTGCAAATCAGTTTAGTCCGTGTGGTTGTTGGACCACTTGTTGCTGAGTTCCAGTTTGTAGAATTCAAACACTTGTCCTACCACCATTGTAGAAGGGACAATTGAACTCTTTCCTTCTCTTTAAAATTGCAGGTCGATCACATAAATGGACTGCATTTATATAGCGCTTTTATCCAAAGCGCTTTACAATTGATGCCTCTCATTCGCCAGAGCAGTTAGGGGTTAGGTGTCTTGCTCAAGGACACTTTGACGCGCCCAGGCCGGGGTTTGAACCGGCAACCCTCCGACTGCCAGACAATCACTCTTACCTCCTGAGCCATGTCGCCCCTTACATGGGTGGCTCGCCAGTCCGCGCGCCGCTGTAGCTCTCCAGGGAAGGCAAGCAGGGGCGGACAAATCCAGGATCCAGCACAGCAGTTCAAATCCAACAAAACCAAAAAAAAAAAAAAAAAACCCGGCCTTGCAACACAAAGCCAAAAGTCTCATCAGTGGTCTGTACATTCAGATTATTAAGACATAGTATACACTGTGAACATCTAAATTGTATAACACTTGTAACCTTCCATTTATTCTGTTAAATAAACTTGGTGAAAGCCCATATCAATTGTCAATCTGTTCTCATTCTGTCAGCATATCAAGATTCTGATTAACTGGAAGTAGAATTAGCCACCATTAGCTCACTCAATTTACTACTCATATCTTGCAGTGCTTCTAAACTCACCCACTGACATTTCCTCGCATAGCACTAGCTAGCTAGCTAGTTACGTTAGCTTTCTAATAAAAGGTACCACGACATACACTCGTTTTAAGTAACGTTAAACAAAGAGGAACGCCGATGTGGCTTTGATATGCGATTACACAGGAGATACACTTTCAGAAACACAACCGGAGAATTTTCAGATGCCCTTCTAGCTAACGTTACATCACATTGTCCCCGCTTCAATATATTTTCAGCTTGCTATGTGGCGAACTGCCTGGTTCGTCTACCACCACAGTCACAAAGCAGGAAACAGCCCTGCTGTTAGCCCGGCCTACCCCCCCACACATCAATTATACACATTTGCCTGTTTTAGCCGCGAGTTGCTATAGCTACCCAACTTAGCTAGCTGCTACTACCAGAGCTTTAAATCACATGAAGCTAGCTACTTCGCAACCTTCATTTTCGTATTTTTTGTGTATTACAACTACGTTTAATGTTATCGTTTCTGAACACACCCCAAGCTAACTGGTACTACGGCAGTGAAATAAGATATACATTCGTTAAGCATTGGTGACCACAATACTGGACATGGAAACGATGCTTTCATACTAAGCTATCGCTGGCGAATGATTGGCCGTTTATGATACTAACTAGTTTAATGAAAATTCGAAACGCACGTAGCCTATCCTGCGCAATCCAGCGACTCTCTAGTCCAGCTGCGCAACAAAAAATATTCGAAAATACAGGGACACTCTTGGCTTGGAAAAGAACAAGAAGATTAATGTGAAATACAGTTTCAAAGTAATTCATGTTGGAATAAAAAATGCGAGTAACAAAATTGTACTTATATTACATTTTAAATCGCCTAGCCGATAGGTGTGACAGTGTCGTAAAACTTGGCATTGCTTTGTTAGCAATTCTCTGCCGCCACTATCTACCCTGCCCAATACCCCTTTGCAATTTCACGTTAATTACTAGTCTGCAACGTTTGGGCATATTATTTTGCCGTTGTCAGGCAAAACTCTGGTTCGTAGTTCTAATTGGACCGTCGTTATGCAGACACTCTGGTTGGTAGTTCTATTTGCACCGT
>JANEZO010000085.1:0-96747 GCA_025169545.1 Anguilla japonica | reverse complement strand
GCACATATACACACGTACAGTCATATAGACTTACACACACACACACACACACACAGATGCACACGTCTAAACAGTCACACAGAGACACACACACATGTGCACACACACACACAAACATCTTTATACACAAACACACACATACACACACACAAGCAAGCATACATGTTTGTACGCAAGCCAAAATGTGTCTACCTGCTGTGGAACTGTGTGCTACAGGTAAAGTGTTCAGAATTCTGCTAAACTGGTTCTCTGAATTCCACTGGCTCAGATGCAGGTCTTGGCAGCGTTGTGCTTCCTTGTCTTGGCACACCTGCCCCCCCTGAGGGGGGAGGTAGTGGGAAGCTTCCAGGATGTCCCGGAGTGCCTGGCCTTCTTCTACAACCGCACGGTGCCCGAGTTGGGCGTGGCCAATCCTAATGCCACCCGTTTGTGTCAGCGATTCAAGAACAGCTACCACTTCGCCACGCTGTACGACACGCTCCACCGCATCGCCGTCTACTCCGCCTACCGCTTTCAGCCCAGCGACAGCGGCGGTCGTGAGAAGCGCTGGTTTGTGGAGCCACAGGTGAGCACAGAGGAAGACTCACAGAGACCTTCCTCCCAGCTTAGTTCAGCTGTTCAGCCTCACGCAGCGTCACACTCCTCTCAGCGATATCTTCACAGGCATCACACTCATGGTGGTGGATTCAACACATACTCAAAGACGTACGCACGCAGGCACGCACACACACACACACACAGTGGTCTGACTGCAGTGCTGTTTCACAGCTTGTGAACACGAGCTGGAATGCAGAGATGGAGGAAGAAAAGGACCTCAGAAATAAACACAAGGGGGCGCACTTCAATGAGAAGCAGGCTCTCAATGACGACTACAACAAACTCTCTAAATATCAGCGCAAGCAACTCAATCCAAATGGACACCACTCAGGTAATGCATCCCCAGACTGTGGGTCTAACGCATACTTTTCAAAAATCTCCATTATAGTCTTTAACTGTATGTTCTGTTTGGTTTTTATACTGCAGATGAAGGAGTTCTGAGGGGATGTTCACAAAAAAAAGGCAAATAATGCCAAACAGAGACAATAAGAAAACTAGGATGCCTGTGACTCAGACAAGCGTTCAGTTCCGCTTTTCCCTGCTGGTTTTTTATTCCAGCAGACCTGCCCAACCGGTAACTGGGTCTCTAAGAGTGAATTGAGTATGGTCAGCTGTGCATTGTGTTACTAATGCAATTCAAACCAGTTTTGTTGTCTTGAGAGCATTACCCTGAGGTAGAACATTACAGTTGCGAAACGGAAGCAAATGTACTTTTAAGAAAGCAGCATCCCCTAAAAATTATCTTACCATCTCTCTCTATATCTCTTATCCCTCTCTCTTTTTCTCTCTCTCTCTTTGTGCTCCCCCCTTCCTGCAGGGGACAGTCGTAGCGCCACGTTTACTCTTACCAACGTGGTGCCACAGAACGACGTGCTGAACCAGACTGCCTGGTCCAAGTACGAGCATCAGCTGACCAAACTCTTCAATGCCCAGTGCACGCAGGCCTACGTGCTGGTGGGCGCCATCCCTTCCACTGCCACCTGGATCGTCAAGAACAACAAACCTCGGGTCAACATCCCCGACTACATCTGGAACGCCTACTGCTGCCTGGGCAACAACAACCTGCCCATCCTCAGCGGGGGGGCCACAGCTCGCAACATTGAGGGGGGCTGCGTCGAAAGGTGCACTCTCTGGGAGCTGGAAAAGTTCCTGAGAAAGCACCAATCACTAGTGGGGGAGCTCTTTCGCAACAACTGTACATCTGAAACGATTACTGTACGTTAGAGAAGTGTAGTCAGACACACCCCACAGGGCATATTTCCCTCTTTATATGTTTCTGTGCCAATTAACATACAAGAGTCATTTACTTCCCTGTAATTCCCATTGCCCATAAGCTTATTATCTAATACATGCACCAAAACTCACCTATTTGCACTTCAGGCATTTGGCTGATGTTTTTAGCCAAAGTGACTTAAAGAAAGGAGAAAAAGGCAACACTGCAATCTCACAAGTTCTCCCCATTCAGCTCTTAAATAATCAACATTGTTTAATTTCGATGTGGTTACAGCTACTGTAATAATGGAAGTAAAGACAAACTTCCATGGGTCAATAACACCATTTATTATGTAGCTAACCATGCCTGCTTCCACACACACACACACACACACACACACGCGCGCGTGCGCGCACACCTGTCCCTGGCTCTCATAAATGTCTGCGTGATTCTGCCATTCACAATAAAGGCTTAATTCTTCAGTAATCAGTCCCATCTTGTCTGATTGCATAAGGGAATAAATAGGCAAATGACACCATACGGTACAATAAAGCCACTGAGCTACATCAAAACTGAAGGATACCTATACAAGTCCCTGGAGTATGTTACTCTGAGTAGTATTCTGTGTAGACACACAGTCACCAAGCAATGACCCTGGATCCTTTAACATATGTCTGATGGATTTAAAATGACACTTGGTATTTGCAGGCCTCTAGCTCGTAGAGACTCACGTTTGTAACTGACAATTCCTAGACCTCTGTATGGTGGCACCATCTAACGTGTCTCCTACTGCCTTGGGTAGCTAATGTTAGCTAGCAGACTAGTGTTAGTTAATGATATTTAAAAGGCAGTGGCTGACATCATTTCTATCACAAACTCTCAGTGTGACACTGAAGTATAATTGCAGCGTTGCGATGGAAAAGAGGCCAGAGTTTGAGTGGGCCCGTGAGAAAACGAAGATGCAAAGAAAAGCCAAACACAACGACAGAAAGGAAACATGACTGTAGATGAAGAAAACCACGTGGGGCGTTTATGAAGATTGTGAGGAGATTGAAATGGATACAATACACGCAATAAGTATTAGGCTGCCTGTGGTCTTTAAAAAAAAAATTTAGGTAGAGAAGAATTCAGTTAATTTATGCACAGTTAAAAAACAATTTGAAAAAACATTTGAAAAACAAACCGAAGTACAAACATTTTTTTTCCCAATGTCTACTTACAATAACACAAAAGACGAGTTTTACTTAAAAATAAACTAAGACACAACACTCCTCAAAATAGCCTTCTTGGGCTTTAATTACAATTAAATAAATTATTGGAAGTCTCAAACTTTTCCCCTCCTAATTTGTAGGTGCCCCTATGAAGATTCTAGGGGTGATGCGTGGTGAAGAACTGAATTGGACATGCTTTAAAAAATTATTGTGTGAGTCTAACTGGAACTGTTAGGTTTCTCTGCAGATATCGACACTGGAAGACGAAGAAGCAGCTCAAGCAACTATAAACAGACAGAACCACATATTCATCAACCACACGGTGCAGCAGGGTGGATATAACGGCCATCTCGCTTGATTGGTGTTCCACCGCAACCATAGACCCGCTGTCAGCCGCCCATACCAAGAGGACCCAGCACTGCTATGCTGAAATGTAGATGGCACTATCTCTCCCGACATTAACCGGGACTGGCCCAGTACTCTTAGTCCATCCAGGCCAAGTCTCATACTGTGATGATAACCTATTTTGGCCTTAGTCAGTACTTAGACATGGGTGCATGTTTCTATCTTTTTTTACATTTAACTGGAATGTAACAGAAGTGTTGGGAATGCAGATCTGGTGATGAAGATCGGCATCCAGACCCTTGCCGGGTTCTTCCATCTAGAGTGTTTTTGTTAATTGCTTGCTAAACTTGTTAACCTTCCTGAAAACGAGAGAAATACATGGAAAAGATATATTAGAACTTCTTAAGAAAACTCTGTCACAAGTTTGGCCACTGACACGCAGCACCACACTGTAAGTTAGGACAGTAAACAACAGTAACATTAGCACTGATGATTTTGCTCAGTATAGAACAGTTTAGTACAGTGTGAACTGGACTTGATGTGTTCATTGCTTTGAATAACTGTTTCATAATGCGTATTATACCTTATCGGACCAGTGTTTTGTAGTTGTTCCAATGACCTTCCGTATGCACTTATTGCACTTCGCTTTGGATAAAATGACTGTAATGTAATGTAATGTAATAGCTAAGCTGAACTACCATGCTAGTGGATGACGCTATATGGTTAATGTGTGCTGCCATAATTTAGCTACAATTACAGATAGCAGGCTATTAAGTTAGCAATGCACAATCCTATTTGTAACTATAGCTAAAAGCAAACTAACTCAACTCCCTAGCTAGCATGCTATCTCCTACTGCCTTAGGTAGCTAATGTTAGCTAGCAGACTAGCGTTAGTTAATGATATTTAAAAGGGAGAGGCAGACATAATTTCTATCACAAACTATCAGTGACACTGAAGCATAATTTCAGTGTTGCGATGGAAAAGAGGCCTGAGTTTGAACCAGGGCCTTTTAAAAGTGATTATTTCCAGAAATGGCCAAACACAGAGGAGGAAGAAGAACCACCAGTGGACAGAGCTGAGCAGAAGGCAGAAGTCATGAAAGCATCTGCACATCTTGAGAAGGAACAACACAGTGGCTGTGCTCCTTCCAGAGAAGAACCACAAGGGGCCAGTGTGAAAACGAAGATAAGAAAAGAACAGAAAAGCCAACCGCAAGGGCATTAGATTGTGAGGAGATGGAAATTGATACAAAACAGGCAATAAGTATTGGTCTGCCTGTGTTTTTTAAAATTTTATTTTAGGGAGAAAATAATTCAGTTGATTTATGCATGTTTAAAAAACAAATTGAAAAAACATTTGAAAAACAAACCAAAGTGCAAACATTTGTGTCCAATTTCCAATACTTACAATAACACAAAAAGGTGATTTTTACTTTAAAATAAACTAAAACACAACTCTCCTCAAAATAGCCTCCTTTGGCTTTAATGACAATTAAATAAATTATAGGAAGTCTATCCACAGTGGGAGCTGGAGTGGTGGGAGGGAGGTAGAGCGCTAGCTAAACTTGTGAACAGTACTACAGTGAATCAGCAACTACTATCTGCTGGTCATAAAGTAAGTGTATCTGCCATTTCCCAGTCTTTCTTAGTACAGTGCTCATAGTGTTTGGCCCACTGGAGACTTTCTTTTTTTCTTGTTAACGGCACATAGCAATGGCTTTTTTAGATACACATCCGTTTAGACCAAGAGTTCGCAGTCCCCATTTCACTGCAGACAGGGAAACTAGTTTCTCTCTAGTTGCATTGAGGTCTTTTCGTATTTGTGGTGCAGTGGTTTCAAGACGGTTTCTTTTGTTAGACATCACAAGTTATTTGTCTTCACCTTTTGATCTTCCTGGTCTTCTGCTGTTAACATTACTGCTCATCAGCTGGACCACTCCAAGTGTGTACCGAACGCTGCACCAGGAAATCTTAAGCTTCTTTGCAGTTTCTCACAGGGAATAACCTTTTCGGCACAATATGTTTACTTAGCCCAACACATCTAAGTCTAACGCCTTCTTCTTTGCCATATTTCCTGCAACATTAGTGTCTATTTTACTCGCCCTACAGGCAAATGGTATTAGGCTACCTGTGGTCTTAAAAAACTTAAGGTAGATAAGATTTCACTCAGTTTAATCACCACTCTATCTCCCTCCCACCCCTCCACCACCAACTTTGCAAAATGATTGGATAGACTTCTGGAATTTGGAAATTTGTTTAATTGTAATTAAAAGCATAGGAGGCCATTTTGAGAAAAGTCATGTCTAAGATAATTTTTTAAATAAAACTCATCTTTTGGTATTATCCTTGGCAGAACTTTAAAAGAAAAAGTTTGTTATTCAATAAATGCACATACATTATTATTTACAATTTATTTTATGATTCATAATTCTATTATATTATTCATAATTTATTATTTTTTATAAGTGTTAGGCCACAGGTGGCCTAACACCTTTGGCCTGTACTGTATGCACTTTGTAAATGCATAAGCTGATCCTGAAGTCATAAAGGAAAGGTAAGAGTGGCTTGAAGAAAGGGGTGAAGAAAGGAAAGAAACACTGTGAGTTCTTGGTTTAAGGTGCAGGATTTCGGTAGCAGATTTTTAAGAGCACTGCTGTCAGATTACTGTGTGTGTGTGCGTGCGTGCGTGTGTGAATGTATGCACCTCAGTCCAAAACAACACCACTCAGGTAATGCATCTAATGCATACTATTCAAAAATCTCCATTATAGTCTTTCTCTGTATGTTCTGTTTGGTTTTAATGCTGCGGCTGAAGGAGTTCTGAGGGGATGTTCACACAAAAAATGGCAAAGAATGCTAAACAGAGACAATAAGAAAACTAGGATGCCTGTGACTCAGACAAGCGTTCAGTTCCACTTTTCCAGCTGGTTTTCGCCTAAAAATGACCCCTCCATGGACTGGTGGAGAGAGCACACATGCCTGGGTTGCAATGATTAATCAGCCCAGGTGCTTAAAGGTGTGTTCCTCTCCACAGTTCCGAGCTGAGACTGGGAGTACAAACCGAGAGAGCACGTTTTTGAAGAAGGAAGAAAACCCGCCACTGAAAAGCTGGAGGAGCTTTGAGCCAGCTACGAGGGGAGAGCTGAAAAGCTGCTGCTCAGTTTTGCTTTCTTTGTCATTGTTATTTTTGTTTGCTTTGTTAGTTTATGTTTTTGCTCAGAACCTGTGAGGGGGAAGGGTGAAGGACTTTGTTTATTTGATTTTGTGTTGCTGTGGGTGCCATCTCTCTCTCTCCATGCGGCAAACAACAGTCCACTCCCCGAAACTTCAGCATCACCCTCCCAAAGGCGTGGCTTGAAGAAAGGGGTCAAGGAAGGATGTAAAAGGCTGTGAGGTGGGAGATTTTTGGCAGATTTTTGGAGACACACTTCTGATCAACACCAGCCTTTTTCTCTGAGTAACAACCCATTCCAACAGTGAGACCAAACAAAGGTGAGAAACAGTGGGGGGTTTTCTTTTAGTGTCTGTATGATTCACGTTTCCTTTATATTTTTAGATTCTTAGTAACACGCTTAGCTAGAGTTTTAACCTCTGGGCAGGGGGCACATATATAACCCAAAGAACGAGTAAGGTGCATAACACCTAGCTAACTGCAATTGTGTGAGAGGAGCTCAAATAAACTTTACTCATATGTATTTCGAACCAAAAACTTGGGTCAATAGGTCGCTTTGAATTCTGTAGAATTTTTTTAAATGAGTATAGATCTCACAGGAGCTTATAAAGGTGTTAGAAGCAGAGCCCATTACCAGTGAAGTAAAGACCTGATCTCTATACTAGGGTTGGATCCACACTTAGCATCAGTATTCACTCCTCTACATATAGAGCAGGCGAGATGTGTTAGATTGGGCCCTGGGAGTGGACTAAGGTGAGTCGGCTTGGGTAGCGGTCTATCTAGCGTGATTCAAGGAGGGGTCTTCAGCACAAAGCACTATTCGGATATAGTTGCTACAAATGGTATACTATGTATGGTAATCAGGGGTAATGCATAACATTACCCCTGATTACTACCATAACATATGGGACAAAGACACATTTGTTCCCGATTTGACTTTGTACTCCACAATTTTTAATGTGTAACCAAACAATTCACATGTGGTTCAAGTGCAGATTCTCAGCTTTGGGGGCTATGTATAAAAAGTGGTGTAATTTCTACATGGTGAAACCAAACTGTATAAAAATATCCTTTAATTAAAGCTGAGCATCTGCTTTGTCACAAATATTATGAAGGGCACCATATACAATTACATACTAATAAGATAAAAAATGAAACATTTTCTATGAATGGTCCTTCCTAATCAGTACATGACAAACACACACAACACATACACACACGTATGCACATATCTACACACAAACACATGTATGCACATACGCAGATGCACATATACACACATACAGTCATATAGACTTACACACACACACACACATACACAGATGCACACGTCTAAAAAGTCACACAGAGACACACACACACGTGCACACACACACACAAACATCTTTATACACAAATACACACATACACACACACAAGCAAACATACATGTTTGTACGCAAGCCAAAATGTGGCTATCTGCTGTGGAACTGTGTGCTACAGGTAAAGTGCTCAGAATTCTGCTAAACTGGTTCTCTGAATTCCACTGGCTCAGATGCAGGTCTTGGCAGCGTTGTGCTTCCTTGTCTTGGCACACCTGCCCCCCCTGAGGGGGGAGGTAGTGGGAAGCTTCCAGGATGTCCCGGAGTGCCTGGCCTTCTTCTACAACCGCACGGTGCCCGAGTTGGGCGTGGCCAATCCTAATGCCACCCGTTTGTGTCAGCGATTCAACAACAGCTACCACTTCGCCACGCTGTACGACACGCTCCACCGCATCCCCGTCTACTCCGCCTACCGCTTTCAGACCAGTGACGGCGGCGGCAACGGTCGCGAGAATCGTTGGTTTGTGGAGCCACAGGTGAGCACAGAGGAAGACTCACAGCGACCTTCCTCCCAGCTTAGTTCAGCTGTTCAGCCTCACGCAGCGTCACACTCCTCTCAGCGATAGCCTCACAAGCCAGCGATAAAAAACATCCCAACTTCAGATTCTGAGACACAGGCAAGTCTAGAGATTCCGTAGGTAACAGATCCTATAACAAATCCTCTTCAAAAGCAGAGGAAGTACTCTAAGCAACAAAAAAGCACAATTCTTTTTCATTTTCTGTTAAGCTGTTAAGTCCTTTCTGGGAAAGTTAAAAAAACACTACTGAATATACAGGAGATGGAAAATCTGACAAAGGACTGAAAAGGGGTTATTAGGAGCGCAAGGATTATTTAAAAAAATATAACACATACATATGTGAAAAGTATTGCATTTATTTTATTTTATCCATCTATCCATTATCTATAACCGCTTATCCTAAGCAGGGTTGCAGGAGCCTATCATAGCGTGCATTGGGCAAGAGGCAGGAATACACCCTGGACAGGCTGCCAATCTATCGCAGGGCACGCACACCATTTACTCACACATTCATACCTATGGGCAATTTAGAGTCTCCAACCCACCTACCGGCATGTCTTCGGACTGTGGGAGGAAACCCACACAGACACAGGGAGAACATGCTACCCACTGCACCACCGTGCAGCCCTATTTTATTTCATGTTCACTTCAAATGATCCTTGTGTCTCACATTTTCAAAAACTGAATTTGTGGAAATAGTCTTTTAATGAGGTTTTTTAATACATGCAAAGTGATGCATGGCACAGATGGTGGATTCAACACCAGCATGAGGCTCATTTGTCTTTAGAAATACCTGATTACCAGGGGGGTGTCTTGTGGCGTTGCTGTAGAGCACTGTCCACATGTTTATTACGAGCCACGACGTTGGCGGCTCAAATCCGACCGTGCAACCTTTGTCGCACGTCCCTCCCTCTTCCTCTAAACACCCCCCCCCCCCCTAACGCACATATACATATGCTCACGCACACACACAATGGTTTGACTGGAGTACTGTATCACAGCTTGTGGATCAGACCTGGAGTGTGGAGATGCAGACACCGGGGGAGTACTTGGGTGAGAGGCAGGCTCTTGACGAGGACTACAGTAACTCCGGCTTTGACCGCGGACACCTCAACCCAAACGGACACCACGCAGGTAATGCAGCCCCATGCCTCGGGCCTAAGGCAAGCTACAAACATCTCCATTACTGTATCCACTGTAGTCTTTCTCAGTCGTTTCTGTTTGGTTTTTATACTGTGGATGAAGGAGTAATGAGGGAATGTTAAGACAAGAAATGGCAGAATTCAGTTCCGCTTTTTCTGCTGGATTTTGATTCCAGCAGACCTGCCCAACTGGTTATTGGGTCCCTAAGAGTGAATTCAGTATGGTCAGCTGTGCATTGTGTTACTAATGCACTTCAAACCACGCTTGTTGTCTTGATAGCAGTACCCTGGGGTAGAACAGTTGTGAAAATGATATTGAGTGGATGTACTTTTTAAAGAATGCAGCATCTCCTAAAAATCACCTTACCATCTGTCTCTCTCTCTCTCTCTCTCTCTTTGTGCTCCCCCATCCTGCAGGGGACAGTCGTAGCGCCACGTTTACTCTTACCAACGTGGTGCCACAGAACCCCGATCTGAACCAGAAAGCCTGGGGTACGTACGAGTCCCAGCTGACCAAACTCTTCAATGCCCAGTGCGCACAGGCCTACGTGCTGGTGGGCGCCATCCCTTCCGCTGCCACCTGGATCGTCAAGAACAACAAACCTCGGGTCAACATCCCCGACTACATCTGGAACGCCTACTGCTGCCTGGGCAACAACAGCCTGCCCATCCTCAGCGGGGGGGCCACAGCTCCCAACACTGAGGGGGGCTGCGTCGAAAGGTGCACTCTCTGGGAGCTGGAAAAGTTCCTGAGAAAGCACCAATCACTAGTGGGGGAGCTCTTTCGCAACAACTGTACATCTGAAAACGATTACTGTACGTTAGAGAAGTGTAGTCAGACACACCCCACAGGGCATATTTCCCTCTTTATATGTTTCTGTGCCAGTTAACATACGAGAGTCATTTACTTCCCTGTAATTCCCATTGCTCATAAGCTTATTATCTAATACATGCACCAAAACTCACCTATTTGCACTTCAGGCATTTGGCTGATGTTTTTAGCCAAAGTGACTTAAAGAAAGGAGAAAAAGGCAACATTGCAATCTCACAAGTTCTCCCCATTCAGCTCTTAAATAATCAACATTGTTTAATTTCGATGTGGTTACAGCTACTGTAATATTGGAAGTAAAGACAAACTTCTGTGGGTCAATAACACCATTTATTATGTAGCTAACCATGCCTGCTTCCACACACACACACACACACGCGCGCGCGCGTGCATGCACACCTGTCCCTGGCTCTCATAAATGTCTGCGTGATTCTGCCATTCACAATAAAGGCTTAATTCTTCAGTAATCAGTCTCATCTTGTCTGATTGCATAAGGGAATAAATAGGCAAATGACACCATATGGTACATTAAGACACTGAGCTACATCAAAACTGAAGGATACCTATACAAGTCCCTGGAGTATGTTACTCTGAGTAGTATGCTGTGTAGACACACAGTCACCAAGCAATGACCCTGGATCCTTTAACATATGTTTGATGGATTTAAAATGACACTTGGTATTTGCAGGCCTGTAGTTCGTAGAGACTCACGTTTGTAACTGACAATTCCTAGACCTCTGTATGGTGGCACCATCTAACATGTCTCCTACTGCCTTGGGTAGCTAATGTTAGCTAGCAGACTAGCGTTAGTTAATGATATTTAAAAGGCAGTGGCTGACATCATTTCTATCACAAACTCTCAGTGTGACACTGAAGTATAATTGCAGCGTTGCGATGGAAAAGAGGCCAGAGTTTGAACCAGGGCCTTTTACAGGAAGAACCACAATGGGCCCGTGAGAAAATTAAGAAAAGCCAAACACAACAGCAGAAAGGAAACAGGACAGCAGACAAAGAATACCATGTAGGGGGTTTATGAAGATTGTGAGGAGACTGAAATTGATACAATACAGACAATAAGTATTAGGCTGCCTGTGGTTAAAAAAAATTTTTTAGGTAGAGAAGAAATCAGGCAATTTATGCACATTTATTGAAAAACAAACCAAAGTGCAAACTTTTTTCCCTCCCATTTCTACTTACAATTTTACTTAAAAATAATCTAAGAAACAACTTTCCTCAAAATAGCCTCCTTTGGCTTTAATGACAATTAAATAAATGATAGGAAGTCTATCCATTTGTTTTGCACAGTGGGAGCTGGAATGGTGGGAGGGGGGTGGAGCGCTAGTTAAATTTTACTGAATACAGTGAATCAGCAGCTATGATCAGCTGGTCAAAAAGGAAGTGCGTCTGCCATTTCCCAATCGTTCTTAGGTGTGTTGATGGTGCTTGGCCCACTGGGGACTTTCTTTATTTTTTGTTTCTGTCAGGACCACTGTCATCAAAGTAGATCTTTATTGACAATAAGGCAATACAGTTATGTTTGGCGGTATGGCTCTGTTCTGGAGCTCTCCCGCCAACCACGCAGCCCGTGTGGATAAGGCCGAGAGGCCAGCAGCCAAAACCCCCTAGAGGGGTACACACACAACAGATCCAGCAGCAAAGCAAGTTCATAGCACATAGGGATGGAGCAATGCAATTTCCTAACACATAGGAATGGAGAAATGCAAATTCTTGACAAGAATTTGGTCAAAAAGGAAGTGTATCTGCCATTTCCCAATCTTTCTTAGTACAGTGCTCATGGTGCTTGGCCCACTGGAGACCTTTTTTTTTTTTGTTAACGGCACATAGCAATGGCTTTTTCAGATACACATCCGTTTAGACCAAGAGATCGCAGTCCCCATTTCACTGCAGGCAGGGAAACTAGTTTCTCTCTAGTTGCATTGAGGTCTTTTTGTATTTGTGGTGCAGTGGTTTCAAGACGGTTTCTTTTGTTAGACATCACAAGTTATTTGTCTTCTACCTTTTGATCTTCCTGGTCTTCTCCTGTTAACATTACTGCTCATCAGCTGGACCACTCCGAGTGTGTACCGAACGCTGCACCAGGAAATCTTAAGCTTCTTTGCAGTTTCTCACAGGGAATAACCTTTTCGGCACAATATGTTTACTTAACCCGACACATCTAAGTCTAACGCCGTCTTCTTTGCCATATTTCCTGCACAGGTGGCCTAACACTTATAAATAAGAGCACTGCTGTCAGACTACTGTGCATGTGTGTGTGTGTGTGTGCGTGCGTGCGTGCATGCGTGTGTGCATGTATGCACCTCAGTCCAAAACAACACCACTCAGGCAATGCATCCCCGTTCCTGAAGTCTAATGCATACTATTCAAAAATCTCCATTATAGTCTTTCTCAGTCTTTTCTGTTTGGTTTTTATACTGCAGCAGAAGGAGTTCTGAGGGGATGTTCACACAAAAATGGCAAAGAATGCTAAACAGAGACAATAAGAAAACTAGGATGCCTGTGACTCAGACAAGCGTTCAGTTCCACTTTACTCCTCCCAAGGGCGTGGCTTGAAGAAAGGGGTCAAGGAAGGATGTAAAAGGCTGTGAGGGGGGAGATTTTTGGCAGATTTTTGGAAACACACTTCTGATCAACACCAGCCTTTTTCTCTGAGTAACAACCCATTCCAACAGTGAGACCAAACAAAGGTGAGAAACAGTGGGGGGTTTTCTTTTAGTGTCTGTATGATTAATTTTTCCTTTATATATTTAGATTCTCAGTAACATGCTCAGCTAGATTTTTAACCCCTGGGCAGGGGGCACATATATAACCCGAAGAACCAGTAAGGTGCATAACACCTAGCTAACTGCAAATGTGTGATAGGAGCTCAAATAAACTTTACTCATATGTATTTCGAACCAAAAACTTGGGTCAAGAGTTCGCTTTGAATTCTGTAGAATTTTTTAAATGAGTATAGATCTCACAGGAGCTTATAAAGGTGTTAGAAGCAGAGCCCATTACCAGTGAAGTAAAGACCTGATCTCTATACTAGGGTTGAATCCACACTTAGCATCAGTATTCACTCCTCTACATATAGAGCAGGCTAGATGTGTTAGATTGGGCCCTGGGAGTGGACTAAGGTGAGTCGGCTTGGGTAGCGTCTATCTAGCGTGATTCAAGGAGGGGTCTTCATCACAAAGCACTATTCGGATATAGTTGCTACAAATGGTATACTATGTATGGTAATCAGGGGTAATGTATAACATTACCCCTGATTACCGCCATAACATATGGGACAAAGACACATTTGTTCCCGATTTGGCTTTGTACTCCACAATTTTTAATGTGTAACCAAACAATTCACATGTGGTTCAAGTGTAGATTCTCAGCTTTGGGGGCTATGTATAAAAAGTGGTGTAATTTCTACATGGTGAAACCAAACTGTATAAAAATATCCTTTAATTAAAGCTGAGCATCTGCTTTGTCGCAAATATTATTAAGGGCACTATATACGATTACATATTAATAAGATAAAAAATGAAACATTTTCTATGAATGGTCCTTCCTAATCAGTACATGACAAATACACACAACACATACACACACGTATGCACATATCTACACACAAACACATGTATGCACATACGCATAGGCACATATACTCACATACAGTCATATAGACTTACACACACACACACACACAAACATCTTTATACACAAACACACACATACACACACACACACAAGCAGGCATACATCTACACACACATTTGTTTGTATGCAAGCCAAAATGTGGCTACCTGCTGTGGAACTGTGTGCTACAGGTAAAATGCTCAGAATTCTGCTAAACTGGTTCTCTGAATTCCACTGGCTCAGATGCAGGTCTTGGCATTTGTGGCGTTGTGCTTCCTTGTGTTGGCGCATCTGCACCCCCTGAGGGGGAAGGTAGTGATAAGCTTCCAGAGCGACAAGCAGTGCCTGGACTTCTTCTACAAGCGCACGGTGCCCAAGTGGAACGCGGCCAATCCTAAGAATCCTAACCTCGTCTGTTTGTGTCAGCGCTTCAAGAACCGCTACCACTTCGCCACGCTGTACGACACGCTCCACCGCATCCCCGTCTACTCCGCCTACCGCTTTCAGAAGAGCAACGACAAGCGGTCGACAGGACAGATTATGGTTTATAGAGCCACAGGTGAGTACTGAGGAAGACTTACGGCGACCTTCCTCCCCACGTACTTCAGCAGCTCTGCTGCAGCGTCACACTCCTCTCTGTGATATTTTCATAAGCATCACACTCCTGGTGGTGGATTCAACACCAAGAGCCTCATTTCATTTATCTGAAGAAATGGCTTTGCAGATTACCAGACACCATCTTACACACATGAAAATGAAAAAATACACTCTCAAACACACGCACACACACACACACGTGCACGCACGCACACACACACACAGTGGTCTGACTGCAGTGCTGTTTCACAGCTTGTGGACCCGAACTGGACTGCAGAGATGAAGGATGAGGGGACGCTCAGAAAAAAACACAACATTAGCATGGACTTCGGTCAGAATCAGTCTCTCAACGCGGACTACATAAACTGTAACTATGACCGTGGGCACCTCAATCCAAATGGACACCACTCAGGTAATGCATCCCCATGCCTTGGGTCTAATGCTAGGGAGGTCAAACCTGTTTTGACGATCTTTCAGAAAACATATTTTGACAGTTTATTCTTCATGCATAATGTCATAAATGATACAGTATAGTGAAATAACAACATATAAATCGCTAATTTGCCAGAATATAACTGTCGTTTCCTATAATACGATTTTAAAAATTAGCCGCTTCGCTCCGCATGTAATCACTGTCGTTGGAGGGAAACGCATCATCACCTGTGCGAATTTTGGGGGTGGGGTTATCCCTGTTCCTTCAACAACATGAACCAATATTTTGTGGTACCCGTACAGTAAAACAAATATACTGTACGCAGTGACTGGTATGTATTGTTATGGGATGCGTCATTTAATGAAAAGTGTGTACCCTCTCGGCCAGGTCCTCACTGTAAAAGAGAATGTGTTCTTAATGACCTATCTGGTTAAATTAAGGTAATGAATGAATGAAATGAATGAATGAATGACTCTCAAAATGCAATATGTGCCAAAATGTCTCAGTTTCAAACAGCGGCCCGGTGGCTTCAAAATTCCATTGCAGTTGGGGACTGGAATCAACCAGGCTCATGTCCCCATTTTCACCCTAATAAAAAAAAAACACCCATTCATAAAACTAAAATCCTTTATACCATACTGTAGACACCATCTTGGAGAAAAAATATATGTAAAAATATTGTTGTTCAAATGAGTTTTCCTGGCGACTTAGCCACCAGAATACATGTAAACTGGCAACAGGTCATAGCTAACTGGCTATTCGAACTGTTGGAGATTTGGAATCCATAGACGGCGTATGTCTCATTTTAAATGTAATTACAAAAAACACCCATTCATAAACCTCAAATTCTTTATACCACAATGTACATAAGGCCTTGACGAAGACGTGCATGTAAGGATTGTGTTGTTCAAACGAGTTTTTCTGGTGACTTGGCCACCAGAATTAATACACTAGCAGCACGTTATAGGTGCCAATGGAATACTATTCTATCTGCAGTGGATTCGGATTCCAGAGGGCTGTGCATGTCTCCTTTGCACCGTAATTACAAAAAACACCCATTCGTAAAACTCAAATGCTTTATACCACAATGTAGATAAGACCTTGACAAAGAAATACATATTAAAATATCATTGTTCAATCAAGGCTTAGCTGTCTAGACATGCCAGAAAACATTTTATAGGGCCTCTTCATCGGCATAATTTGGACAAATCGGAATTGAACAGTCAGGATGATGTCAAGACAGGGATTGGCTACAATTTGAATAACATTTCATTTCAGCAAAACAAAATCCCTTCTGGGGTTATTTTGATAGCGAGGGTTGTTTTTTTTTTTTTTTTTGGTGCCAGATCGCTTCTGAAATGGCCCTCAGGACGCTGGCAGCTGTAACGTTTTGAGGACACCTAAATATATGAACGTATCAATAACTAATAACCAATTCATATTTAAAACATTTCACAGTGAGTTTTTCTTGTGGTGAACTGAGTAATAATGCCTTCAATGTGGTTAGATTTTTTATAATGACCCCATTCATTTTGGTGAAGCATTAAGTGCAGGCACAAATGCTCATAAAGAGTCAAGTTTCCATAAAAATTCCTGATTTCTAAAGTAAAAAAATAATATCGCTGAACTATCAGTGCCCTCTTGAAATGATTTAATTGCTCTATCTACTCCAATTTTGTATATTGCCTTGTCAAATGACCTGTTTAAGTGAGCCCAGATGCCAATTTTGTTTTATGTTTGTACATGGAACTCCCATTGTGATAACATTGCAGGCAGAATGTTCGACCTCCCTACTAATGCATACTATATACAAAAAATCTCCATTATAGTCTTTCTCTGTATGTTCTGTTTGGTTTTTTATACTGCGGATGAAGGAGTTCTGAGGGGAAGGCTAGGATTCCGCCTGTGACTCAGACAATCTTTCAGTTCCACTTTACCTGCTGGTTTTTTATTCCAGCAGACCTGCCCAACTGGTATTATTGGGTCTCTAAGAGTGAATTCAGTATGGTCAGCTGTGCATTGTGTTACTAATGCTATTCAAACCAGGTTTGTTGTCTTGAGAGCAGTACCCTGAGGTAGAACATTACAGTTGCGAAACGGATATTGAGTGAACGTACTTTTAAGAAAGCAGCATCCCCTAAAAATGATCCTCCATCTTTCTCTATATCTCTTTATCTCTTCTCTCTCTCTCTTCTCTCTCTGTCCCCCCCCCTTCCTGCAGGGGACAGTCGTCAGGCCACGTTCACACTCACCAACGTGGTGCCACAGAACCGCAAACCTGAACCAGAAGGCCTGGAATGATTATGAGATGTATCTGCAAAAAAACCTCAAAACGTGCTCGCAGGCCTACGTTCTGGTGGGCGCCATCCCTTCCGCTAACAACTGGATCATCAAGAACAACACCAAGCGGGTCAACATCCCCGACTACATCTGGAACGCCTACTGCTGCCTGGACAACAACGGCCGGCCCCTCCATAGCGGGGGGGCCATAGCTCCTAACACTGACAAGAGGCCAATGTCACCCACTATACTCTCTCAGAGCTGAAAACGCTCCTGAAACGTACACCAATCAAAGTGTGTTGGAGCTCTTTCGCAAAAACTGTGGAGCTTAGAGGAGTATGGTATGTTAGAGAGCTGTAGTCAGACACACCCCACAGGGCATATTTCCTCTTTATTGTTTCTGTGCCAATTAACATACAAGAGTCATTTACTTCCCTGTAATTCCCATTGCCCATAAGCTTATTATCTAATACATGCACCAAAACTCACCTATTTGCACTTTAGGCATTTGGCTGATGCTTTTAGCCAAAGTGACTTAAAGAAAGGAGCACTTAATATGGTAAGAAACCCCCCCCCACTATAAAAAAGGCACATTGCAATCTCACAAGTTCTCCCCATTCAGCTCTTAAATAATCAACATTGTTTAATTTCGATGTGGTTACAGCTACTGTAATAATGGAAGTAAAGACAAACTTCCGTGGGTCAATAACACCATTTATTATGTAGCTAACCATGCCTGCTTCCACACACACACACACACACACACGCGCGCGCGCGCGCACACACACACCTGTCCCTGGCTCTCATAAATGTCTGCGTGATTCTGCCATTCACAATAAAGGCTTAATTCTTCAGTAATCAGTCCCATCTTGTCTGATTGCATAAGGGAATAAATAGGCAAATGACACCATACGGTACAATAAGCCACTGAGCTACATCAAAACTGAAGGATACCTATACAAGTCCCTGGAGTATGTTACTCTGAGTAGTATGCTGTGTAGACACACAGTCACCAAGCAATGACCCTGGATCCTTTAACATATGTCTGATGGATTTAAAATGACACTTGGTATTTGCAGGCCTCTAGCTCGTAGAGACTCACGTTTGTAACTGACAATTCCTAGACCGCTGTATGGTGGCACCATCTAACGTGTCTCCTACTGCCTTGGGTAGCTAATGTTAGCTAGCAGACTAGCGTTAGTTAATGATATTTAAAAGGCAGTGGCTGACATCATTTCTATCACAAACTCTCAGTGTGACACTGAAGTATAATTGCAGCGTTGCGATGGAAAAGAGGCCAGAGTTTGAACCAGGGCCTTTTACAGGAAGAACCACAATGGGCCCGTGAGAAAATTAAGAAAAGCCAAACACAACGAAATAAAGGAAACAGGACAGCAGACAAAGAATACCATGTGGGGGGTTTTATGAAGATTGTGAGGAGATTGAAATTGATACAATACAGACAATAAGTATTAGGCTGCCTGTGGTTAAAAAAAAAATTTAGGTAGAGAAGAATTCAGGCAATTTATGCACATTTATTGAAAAACAAACCAAAGTGCAAACTTTTTTTTCTTCTCCAATTTCTACTTACAATTTTACTTAAAAATAATCTAAGACTTTCCTCAAAATAGCCTCCTTTGGCTTTAATGACAATTAAATAAATGATAGGAAGTCCATATCCATTCGTTTTGCACAGTGGGAGCTGGAGTGGCGGAAGGGGGGTGGAGTGCTAGTTGAATTCCACTGAATACAGTGAATCAGCAGCTATGATCAGCTGGTCAAAAAGAAAGTGCGTCTGCCATTTCCCAATCGTTCTTAGGTGTGTTGATGGTGCTTGGCCCACTGGGGACTTTCTTTATTTTTTGTTTCTGTCAGGACCACTGTCATCAAAGTAGATCTTTATTGACAATAAGTCAATACAGTTATGTTTGGCGGTATGGCTCTGTTCTGGAGCTCTCCCGCCAACCACGCAGCCCGCGTGGATAAGGCCAGGAGGCCAACAGCCAAACCCCCCTAGAGGGGGGTTTCTTAGCACATAGGGATGCAGCAAATGCAATTTCTTAACACATAGGGATGGAGTAATACAAATTCTTAACACATAGGAATGGAGAAATGCAAATTCTTGACAAGAATTTGGTCAAAAAGGAAGTGTATCTGCCATTTCCCAATCTTTCTTAGTACAGTGCTCATGGTGCTTGGCCCACTGGAGACCTTTTTTTTTGTTAACGGCACATAGCAATGGCTTTTTCAGATACACATCCGTTTAGACCAAGAGATCGCAGTCCCCATTTCACTGCAGGCAGGGAAACTAGTTTCTCTCTAGTTGCATTGAGGTCTTTTTGTATTTGTGGTGCAGTGGTTTCAAGACGGTTTCTTTTGTTAGACATCACAAGTTATTTGTCTTCTACCTTTTGATCTTCCTGGTCTTCTCCTGTTAACATTACTGCTCATCAGCTGGACCACTCCGAGTGTGTACCGAACGCTGCACCAGGAAATCTTAAGCTTCTTTGCAGTTTCTCACAGGGAATAACCTTTTCTGCACAGTATGTTTACTTAGCCCAACACATCTAAGTCTAACGCCTTCTTCTTTGCCATATTTCCTGCAACTTTAGTGTCTATTTTACTCGCCCTACAGGCCAATGGTATTAGGCTACCTGTGGTCTTAAAAAACTTAAGGTAGATAAGATTTCACTCAGTTTAATCACCACTCTATCTCCCTCCCACCCCTCCACCTCCCACTTTGCAAAATGATTGGATAGATTTCTGGAATTCGGAAATTTGTTTAATTGTAATTAAAACCAAAGGAGGCTATTTTGAGGAAAGTCATGTCTAAGATATTTTTTAAATAAAACTTTAAATAAAATCTTTTTGGTATTATTCTTGGCAGAACTTGAAAAGAAGTTTGTTATTCAATAAATGCACATACATTATTATTTATAATTTATTTTATGATTTATAATTATTTTATATTATTTATAATTTATTATTATTATTCATAAGTGTTAGGCCACAGGTGGCCTAACACTTTGGCCTGTGCTGTATGCACTTTGTAAATGCAGAAGTTGATCCTGAAGTCGTAAAGGAAAGGTACAAGTGGCTTGAAGAAAGGGGTGAAGAAAGGAAAGAAAGACTGAGTTTTTGGTTTAAGGTGCAGGATTTTGGTAGCAGATTTTTAAGAGCACTGCTGTCAGACTACTGTGTGTGTGTGTGTGTGTGTGCGTGCGTGCGTGCGTGCGTGCGTGCGTGAGTGCGTGTGTGCATGTATGCACCTCAGTCCAAAACAACACCACTCAGGCAATGCATCCCCGTTCCTGAAGTCTAATGCATACTATTCAAAATCTCCATTATAGTATTTCTCAGTCTTTTCTGTTTGGTTTTTATACTGCAGCTGAAGGAGTTCTGAGGGATGTTCACACAAAAAATGGCAAAGAATGCTAAACAGAGACAATAAGAAAACTAGGATGCCTGTGACTAAGACAAGCGTTCAGTTCCGCTTTTCCAGCTGGTTTTCCCCTAAAAATGATCTCTCCATGGACTGGTGGAGAGAATACTGCACCCAGGTGCCTGGGTTGCACTGTTCATTAATCAGCCCAGGTGCGTAAAGGTGTGTGTGTCCTCTCCACAGTTCCCAGCTGAGACTGGGAGTACAAACTGAGAGAGCACGTTTTTGAAGAAGGAAGAAAACCCGCCACTGAAAAGCTGGAGGAGCTTTGAGCCAGCTATGAGGGGGAGCTGAAAAGCTGCTTCTCAGTTTTGCTTTCTTTGTCGTTGTTATTTTTGTTTGCTTTGTTAGTTTATTGTTTTTGCTCAGAACACGTGAGGGGGAAGGGTGAAGGCCTTTGATAATTTGATTTTGTGTTGCTGCGGATGCCCTCTCTCTCTCTCCATGCGGCAAACAACAGTCCACTCCCCGAAACTTCAGCATCACCCTCCCAAGGGCGTGGCTTGAAGAAAGGATGTAAAAGGCTGTGAGGTGGGAGATTTTTGGCAGATTTTTGGAGACACACTTCTGATCAACACCAGCCTTTTTCTCTGAGTAACAACCCATTCCAACAGTGAGACCAAACAAAGGTGAGAAACAGTGGGGGGTTTTCTTTTAGTGTCTGTATGATTCACGTTTCCTTTATATTTTTAGATTCTTAGTAACATGCTTAGCTAGAGTTTTAACCTCTGGGCAGGGGGCACATATATAACCCAAAGAACGAGTAAGGTGCATAACACCTAGCTAACTGCAATTGTGTGAGAGGAGCTCAAATAAACTTTACTCATATGTATTTCGAACCAAAAACTTGGGTCAATAGGTCGCTTTGAATTCTGTAGAATTTTTTAAATGAGTATAGATCTCACAGGAGCTTATAAAGGTGTTAGAAGCAGAGCCCATTACCAGTGAAGTAAAGACCTGATCTCTATACTAGGGTTGGATCCACACTTAACATCAGTATTCACTCCTCTACATGTAGAGCAGGCGAGATGTGTTAGATTGGGCCCTGGGAGTGGACTAAGGTGAGTCGGCTTGGGTAGCAGTCTATCTAGCGTGATTCAAGGAGGGGTCTTCAGCACAAAGCACTATTTGGATATAGTTGCTACACATGGTATACTATGTATGGTAATCAGGGGTAATGCATAACATTACCCCTGATTACCGCCATAACATATGGGACAAAGACACATTTGTTCCCGATTTGGATTTGTGCTCCGCAATTTTTAATGTGTAACCAAACAATTCACATGTGGTTCAAGTGCAGATTCTCAGCTTTGGGGGACTATGTATAAAAAGTGGTGTAATTTCTACATGGTGAAACCAAACTGTATAAAAATATCCTTTAATTAAAGCTGAGCATCTGCTTTGTCACAAATATTTTGATGGGCACCATATACAATTACATATTAATAAGATAAAAAATGAAACATTTTCTATGAATGGTCCTTCCTAATCAGTACATGACAAACACACACAACACATACACACACGTATGCACATGTCTACACACAAACACATGTATGCACATACGCAGATGCACATATACACACGTACAGTCATATAGACTTACACACACACACACACACAGATGCACACGTCTAAACAGTCACACAGAGACACACACACATGTGCACACACACACACAAACATCTTTATACACAAACGCACACATACACACACACAAGCAAGCATACATGTTTGTATGCAAGCCAAAATGTGTCTACCTGCTGTGGAACTGTGTGCTACAGGTAAAGTGTTCAGAATTCTGCTAAACTGGTTCTCTGAATTCCACTGGCTCAGATGCAGGTCTTGGCAGCATTGTGCTTCCTTGTCTTGGCACACCTGCCCCCCCTGAGGGGGGAGGTAGTAGAAAGCTTCCGGAACATCTCGCAGTGCCTGGACTTCTTCTACAACCGCACGGTGCCCGAGTTGGGCGTGGCCAATCCTAATGCCACCCGTTTGTGTCAGCGCTTCAACAGCAGCTACCACTTCGCCACGCTGTACGACACGTACAACCACATCGCCATCTACTCCGCCTACCGCTTTCAGACCGGCGGCGGCGGTCGCGAGAAGCGCTGGTTTGTGGAGCCACAGGTGAGCACAGAGGAAGACTCACAGCGACCTTCCTCCCAGCTTAGTTCAGCTGTTCAGCCTCACGCAGCGTCACACTCCTCTCAGCGATATCTTCACAGGCATCACACTCATGGTGGTGGATTCAACACATACTCAAACACGTACGCACGCAGGCACGCACACACACACACACACACAGTGGTCTGACTGCAGTGCTGTTTCACAGCTTGTGAACACGAGCTGGAATACAGAGATGGAGGAAGAAAAGGACCTCAGAAAGGAACACAAGGGGGCGCACTTCAATGAGAAGCAGGCTCTCAATGACGACTACAACAAACACTCTAAATATCAGCGCAGGCAACTCAATCCAAATGGACACCACTCAGGTAATGCATCCCCAGACTGTGGGTCTAACGCATACTATTCAAAAATCTCCATTATAGTCTTTCTCTGTATGTTCTCCTGTATGCAGGGGCGACATAGCTCAGGAGGTAAGACCGATTGTCTGGCAATCAGAGGGTTGCCGGTTCAAACCCCGCCCTGGGCGTGTCAAAGTGTCCTTGAGCAAGACACTTAACCCCTAACTGCTCTGGCGAATGAGAGGCATCAATTGTAAAGCGCTTTGGATAAAAGCGCTATATAAATGCAGTCCATTTACCATTTCTGTTTGGTTTTTATACTGTGGCTGAAGGAGTTCTGAGGGGATGTTCACAAAAAAATGGCAAATAATGCCAAACAGAGACAGTGAGTAAACTAGGATGCCTGTGACTCAGACAAGCGTTCAGTTCTGCTTTTCCCTGCTGGTTTTTTATTCCAGCAGACCTGCCCAACTGGTAACTGGGTCTCTAAGAGTGAATTGAGTATGGTCAGCTGTGCATTGTGTTACTAATGCAATTCAAACCAGTTTTGTTGTCTTGAGAGCATTACCCTGTGGTAGAACATTACAGTTGTGAAACGGAAGCAAATGTACTTTTAAGAAACACCATCCCCTAAAAATTATCTTACCATCTCTCTCTATATCTCTTATCCCTCTCTCTTTTTCTCTCTCTCTCTTTGTGCTCCCCCCTTCCTGCAGGGGACAGTCGTAGCGCCACGTTTACTCTTACCAACGTGGTGCCACAGAACGACGTGCTGAACCAGACTGCCTGGTCCAAGTACGAGGATCAGCTGACCAAACTCTTCAATGCCCAGTGCGCGCAGGCCTACGTGCTGGTGGGCGCCATCCCTTCCACTGACACCTGGATCGTCAAGAAGAACCAACCTCGGGTCAACATCCCCGACTACATCTGGAACGCCTACTGCTGCCTGGGCAACAACAACCTGCCCATCCTCAGCGGGGGGGCCACAGCTCGCAACACTGAGGGGAGCTGCGTCGACAGGTGCACTCTCTCAGAGCTGGAAAAGTTCCTGCATAAACACACCAAATCACCAGTGGGGGAGTTCTTTTTCAAGAACTGTACACGTGAAACGATTACTGTACATTAGAGAGCTGTAGTCAGACACACCCCACAGGGCATATTTTCCTCTTTATATGTTTCTGTGCCAGTTAACATTAGAGAGTCATTTACTTCCCTGTAATTCCCATTGCCCATAAGCTTATTATCTAATACATGCACCAAAACTCACCTATTTGCACTTTAGGTATTTGGCTGATGTTTTTAGCCAAAGTGACTTAAAGAAAGGAGAAAAAGGCAACACTGCAATCTCACAAGTTCTCCCCTTTCAGCTCTTAAATAATCAACATTGTTTAATTTCGATGTGGTTACAGCTACTGTAATAATGGAAGTAAAGACAAACGTCTGTGGGTCAATAACACCATTTATTATGTAGCTAACCATGCCTGCTTCCACACACACACACACACACACGCGCGCGCGCACCTGTCCCTGGCTCTCATAAATGTCTGCATGATTCTGCCATTCACAATAAAGGCTTAATTCTTCAGTAATCAGTCCCATCTTGTCTGATTGCATAAGGGAATAAATAGGCAAATGACACCATACAGTACAATAAGCCACTGAGCTACATCAAAACTGAAGGATACCTATACAAGTCCCTGGAGTATGTTACTCTGAGTAGTATGCTGTGTAGACACACAGTCACCAAGCAATGACCCTGGATCCTTTAACATATGTCTGATGGATTTAAAATGACACTTGGTATTTGCAGGCCTCTAGCTCGTAGAGACTCACGTTTGTAACTGACAATTCCGAGACCGCTGTATGGTGGCACCATCTAACGTGTCTCCTACTGCCTTGGGTAGCTAATGTTAGCTAGCAGGCTAGCGTTAGTTAATGATATTTAAAAGGCAGTGGCTCACATCATTTCTATCACAAACTCTCAGTGTGACACTGAAGTATAATTGCAGCGCTGCGATGGAAAAGAGGCCAGAGTTTGAACCAGGGCCTTTTACAGGAAGAACCACAATGGGCCCGTGAGAAAATTAAGAAAAGTCAACCACAACGGCAGAAAGGAAACAGGACAGCAGACAAAGAATACCATGTGGGGGGTTTATGAAGATTGTGAGGAGATTGAAATTGATACAAAACAGACAATAAGTATTAGGCTGCCTGTGGTTAAAAAAAAAATTTAGGTAGAGATGAATTCAGACAATTTATGCACATTTATTGAAAAACAAACCAAAGTGCAAACTTTTTTTCTCCAATTTCTACTTACAATTTTACTTAAAAATAAACAAAGACACAACTTTCCTCAAAATAGCCTCCTTTGGCTTTAATGACAATTAAATAAATTATAGGAAGTCCATATCCATTCGTTCTGCACAGTGGGAGCTGGAGTGGTGGGAGGGGGGTGGAGTGCTAGTTGAATTCCACTGAATACAGTGAATCAGCAACTACGATCAGCTGGTCAAAAAGGAAGTGCATCTGCCATTTCCCAATCTTTCTTAGTACAGTGCTCATGGTGCTTGGCCCACTGGAGACTTTCTTTTTTTTGTAAATGGCACATAGCAATGACTCTTTCAGATACACATCCGTTTAGACCTAGTTTCTCTCTAGTTGCATTGAGGTCGTTTTGTATTTGTGGTGCAGTGGTTTCAAGACGGTTTCTTTTGTTAGACATCACAAGTTATTTTTCTTCTACCTTTTGATCTTCCTGGTCTTCTCCTGTTAACATTACTGCTCATCAGCTGGACCACTCCGAGTGTGTACCGAACGCTGCACCAGGAAATCTTAAGCTTCTTTGCAGTTTCTCACAGGGAATAACCTTTTCGGCACAATATGTTTACTTAGCCCAACACATCTAAGTCTAACGCCTTCTTCTTTACCATATTTCCTGCAACTTTAGTGTCTATTTTACTCGCCCTACTGGCCAATGGTATTAGGCTACCTGTGGTCTTAAAAAACTTAAGGTAGATAAGATTTCACTCAGTTTAATCACCACTTTATCCCCCTCCCACCCCTCCACCTCCCACTTTGCAAAATGATTGGATAGATTTCTGGAATTCAGAAATTTGTTTAATTATAATTAAAACCAAAGGAGGCTATTTTGAGGAAAGTCATGTCTAAGATAATTTTTTAAATAAAACAAACTTTTTGGTATTATTCTTGGCAGAACTTGAAAAGAAAAAGTTTGTTATTCAATAAATGCACTCAGATTATGATTTATACTTTATTTCCACACTTAACATCAGTATTCACTCCCTTATATATAGAGCAGGCGAGATGTGTTGGATTGGGCCCTGGGAGTGGACTAAGGTGAGTCGGCTTGGGTAGCAGTCTATCTAGCGTGATTCTAGGAGGGGGTCTTCAGCACAAAGCACTTTTCGAGGGAAAGCTTAGCTATTGGATCACTATTGGGCCAACCTAAAGTCCGCAGTTCATTAGTCCTTTAAAAACGTAGCACGGCAGCAGGTGTACTATGTATGGTAATCAGGAGTAATGTAGGGTGTTATGTAGGGTAATTAAGTCTGAAATACAACACCCTCCATAACATTTGCGATAAAGATATACATACACTACATTTCCAAAAGTATGTGGACACCTGAACATCACACCCATATGTACTTGTAGAACATCTCATTCCAAAATCATGGGCATTAATATGGAGTTGAACCCCCCTTTTCTGCAGCCTCTACTCTTCTGGGATTCGCTTCCATTCAGCTACAAGAGCATTAGTTAGGTTGGGCACTGATGCTGGGCATAAGGCCTGGCTTGCAGTCAGCATTCCAATTCATCCCAAAGGTGTTTGATAAGGTAGAAGTCAGGGCTCGGTGCAAGCCAGTCAAGTTCTTCCCCACCAAACTCAGAAACCATTTCTTTACGGACCTTGCTTTGTGCACGTGGGCAGTGTAATGCTGAAACAGGAAAGGGCCTTCCCCAAACTGTTGCCACAAAGTTGGAAGCGCACAATTCTCTAGAATGTCATTGTATGCTGTAGCATTAAGATTCCCCTTAATTGGAACTAAGGGGGCAAGTCCAAACGATGAAAAACAGGCCCAGACCATTCCTCCTCCACCAAACTTTACAGTTGGCACTATTTGGGCCACAATAACAGTGCATACAGTTGACAGGGCTGCTCTAGCAAGGCAGAAATTTCATGAGCTAACTTGTTGGAAAGGTGGTATCCTATGACAGTGCCACGTTGCAAGTCACTGAGCCCTCCAATATGACCCATTCTACTGCCAATGTTTGTCAATGGAGATTACATGGCTATTTACCAGACTTGGGTTAAATTTGTTTTGGATTCAAATACTTTTCTACGATTTACTGATCTTGTCTGGTGTATTGGAACCAATGAAAAACTCTCAAAAAGTGCAAACCCTGCCTTCTGGTCACATTAGCAGGTTCAATTACACCAGGCAAGATCAACAGATCACAGAAAAGTATTTGAATCCAAAACAAATACGTATTTGACCCAGGTCTGATGTATACTTAATTTTATGCACCTGTTACAATGGGTGTAGCTGAAATAAACCACTAATTAGAAGGGGCGTCCACATACTTTCGGAAATGTAGTGTACAGTATTTTTTCTTGATTTGGCATTGTACGCCACAAGTGCAAATTCTCAGCTTTTGGGGCTATGTATAAAAGGTGCTGTAATTTCTACATGTTGTAACCAAAATGTATAAAAAATACCCTTTAATAAAAGCTGAGAATGAGCTTTGTCCCAAACATTATGAATGGCACAGTATATGACCAAATATTAATCAAATAAAAAATTAAACATTTTATATGAGTCTTCCTTCCTAAGCAGTACATAACTTCTTCACAGGAACAACATAGACGTTTGTGATTGTTAGTGTGTAGTGCTTTTTTCAGTGGTGTGTGTTGCCGGTATGTCATGGCAGTGTCACTTCCAGCATCAACACTGACATAACACACCATAAGCCGACAGTGAGCTCCATAATGTTTGGGACAAATGCACATTTTCTTTTTCTTGAACTGGATCTGTACTCCACAATTTAAACAATTCACATGTGGTTAAAGTGCAGATGCTCAGCTTTTATTAAAGGGTATTTTTATACATTTTGGTTTCACCATGTAGAAATTATACATACAGCTCCCAAACCCCCTCCCATTTCAGGGCACCACAATGTTTGCATATCCCTTGCATGGAATGACTGCTTGAAATCTGTGACCGATAGACATCACCAGGTGCTGAGTACCTTCTCTAGTGATGTTCTGCAAAGCTTGTACTGTGGCCATCTTTAGCTCCTGCTTGTTTCGAGGGCTAGTTGCTTTAAAGTTTCTCTTCAACATATGACACACATGTTCAATTGTATTCAGATTTGGTGAATGACTTGATCAAAACTTTCCAGTTTTCAGCTTAAAAAAACTTAGCATCAACCAATGAGTTTGGAAGCATTTGTTTGAACTTGAGCAGGTAAGATGCCTCAAATTAATTCATCGGATGCTATCAGCAGTTACATCTTCAATGATGACAAGGGAACTTTACTGAACTATACCATTTGGTATAATATTATTCCTGTTAGCTATCACCTCAACTGTAACCCGGTTAACCCATTTTATTTGCAGTGATAGATCCCTTGTAGCATTTCTGCTTCATTACATTCTACTGCTAATTTACACCAGGCAGGCCAGTGGAGGATGGGCTCCTCCTCTATAGCCGGGTTCCTCTCCAGATTTATTCACATTGGGGAGTTTTTTCTCGCCACCATTTTTACCTCATGTACTTGCAATTTGGGGGTTCAGGCCTGGTCTTTGCTCTATTTGCTCTGTCTCTTGCCTTGCTACTCTGTAAAGTGTCTTTGTGACAGTTCTCTGTAAAAAAGCGCGATACAAAAAATTGAATTGAACTGAAGTGAGCCAGTACCTGTGACAGCCATACATGCCAAAACCATAACGCACCATCAAGTTTCACAAATGGAGGGTGGGTGGGGTGGGGGGGGGGGGGGGGTGCTTTGGATCTTGGGCAGTTCTTTTTGGCCTCTACACTTTTTTGAGCTTACCATTATTCTGATACAAGTCAATCTTCGTCTCCTCTGCCCACAAGATGTTTTTCCAGAATTCTGCAGGCCCTTTTAGATACTTAGCAAACTGTTTTTGTGGCTAACTAGTGGTTTTCATCGTGCAGTGTGGCCTCTGTAGTTCTGTTTACAAAGTCTTCTGTGGACAGTAGTCACTAACACATCCATGCCTGCCTCCTGAAGAGTGTTTCTGATCTGTCAATCAGATGTTTGGGAGTTTTTCTTCATTATGGTGAAAATTATGTGGCCATCAACTGGTCCTCATATTGACAAACAGCAATAACAGACTCCAAAGGCAGTCAAAAGCCTAGAATCAAAACTAGATAGTGGAAGCTCTCTTATACGTACACTAAGGAAGCAATTGACCACGCCTGACTAATCAGAAACACCTGTGAAGCTATTTGTCTCAAACATTATGGTGCCTTAAAATGGGGGATGATGTATTAAAAGTTCTGTAATTTCTATATGGTGAAACCAAAATGTATTTTAAAAAATACCCTTTAATAAACGCTGAGAATCTGCACTTTAACCACATGTGAATTATTTGATTACAAATCTAAAATTGTGGAGTGCAGAGCCAAATAAAGAAGAAAAATATCTGTGTCCCAAACATTATGGAACTTACTGGATATGCAGTTACTGATAAAAGCATCTGTGAATGTTAGTGTCATTCTTATGATGTAGTTAAAATATCTCTTATAAAGGATCATTTATAGAAAGTGTTACCAATATTAATATGAAACCCTCACTGATACGCATAGTGTGGTATAGTGGGTAGGGAACTGAACTTGTAACCTAAAGGCTGCAGCTTAAATTCCCAGATAGGACCCTGCTGAATTGTTTGAGTGTATATCCAGCTGCATAAATGGACTTTATGCACAAATGTATCTATGTAAAAACTGTACAATATAAAAATGAAAATGTTGTAAGTCACTCTAGATAAGAGTGTTTGCTCAATGCCAGGATATGAATTATAGTGCACTGTATCATTACTTTTCTGGAATTTAGCATATGCTCTCATCTAAAGTAACTTACAACATTTGCATTTTATATTTAAAAATTCTCAAACACAGTGGCAGTTTTGTCTACCTGTCTACCTGACTATTCTGAAATGCTGGAGAGGTTATAAATGCCCAATATGGGTTTATATACACATATACACACACTCACACAAACTTTTTAAAAAATTTTATTTAACCTTTATTTACCCAGGGTAGGTTCACTAAGCACAGATGCTCTTTTGCAGGAATACCCTGCTTCACACTCATACACATTCACACCGAGCTGCCCAGTACAACCACAATCCTCTACTGTTGGCCACTGAGCAGCTCCACTGGAGGGGGAGAATATTTTTTTTTAGCCAATTAAATCAGGGGATGATTATGTGGCAAGTTTTTGCAAGAGCCAGATCTGGGATTTTAGCCAGGACACCTGGGAATCTCCTACTTTTTGCGAATAGTGTCATGGGATCTTTAATGACCACAGTGAGTCAGGACCTCGGTTTAACGTCTCATCCAAAAGATGGCATCTCCTACAGCGCAGTGTTCCCGTCACTGCACTGGGGCATTGGGGTTTATTTGACCAGAGGGAAGATTGCCCCCTGCTGGCCCACCAACACCACTTCCAGCAGCAACTCAGTATTCCCTTGTGGTCTCCCATCCAAGTACTAACCAAGCCCACACTTGCCTAGCTTCAGCCAGTCGGCAGGAGCAGAGTGTGTGGTGGTATGGCTACTGGCAAACACAAGCATGCACACATCTACACACACACTAGTTTGTATGCAAGCCAAAAAAAAACACCTAAAACGATTACTGTACGTTAGAGAACTGTAGTCAGACACACCCCACAGGGCATATTTCCCTCTTTATATGTTTCTGTGCCAATTAACATACAAGAGTCATTTACTTCCCTGTAATTCCCAATGCCCATAAGCTTATTATCTAATACATGCACCAAAACTCACCTATTTGCAATTTAGGCATTTGGCTGATGTTTTTAGCCAAAGTGACTTAAAGAAAGGGGAAAAAGGCAACACTGCAATCTCACAAGTTCTCCCCATTCAGCTCTTAAATAATCAACATTGTTTAATTTCGATGTGGTTACAGCTACTGTAATAATGGAAGTAAAGACAAACGTCTGTGGGTCAATAACACCATTTATTATGTAGCTAACCATGCCTGCTTCCACACACACACACACACGCACACACACACCTGTCCCTGGCTCTCATAAATGTCTGCGTGATTCTGCCATTCACAATAAAGGCTTAATTCTTCAGTAATCAGTCCCATCTTGTCTGATTGCATAAGGGAATAAATAGGCAAATGACACCATACAGTACAATAGGCCACTGAGCTACATCAAAACTGAAGGATACTGTGACAAACAAGCCTGCCACAGGCCACCGAAGTGGCTTTTCTCCAGCACAGAGACACAGGGAGACGATGTTCAAGCAGTCCATATTTATTTACGAGGTTGGCAAGATGTTACCGCCAAGGAGCAGATGTAAAACACTGTCATGACAGAGAGGCTTCCCTTGTGTGGGTGGGGATGGCAGATTTAACCTGTGCGCACTGATTACCTCACTACGCACAGGTGCAGCCACCCCTGTTCCCGGGTCCAATTAGCCTGGCCAATTATCTAATTCATAACCAATTATCTAACTAGCCAGGTCTAATTAACTTGACCCAGGGCAGGTGTGGCTGCTTAAACTAGCCATCCCCACACCACAGATACCTATACAAGTCCCTGGAGTATGTTACTCTGAGTAGTATGCTGTGTAGACACACAGTCACCAAGCAATGACCCTGGATCCTTTAAAGGAGTACCATGGTGATTTTCACACTTTCTCGGTTTTATGTGCTATTTGCACAAGAGGCATTGAAGACAACACAATGAGTAAAGTATTAAATATGTCCGTTCTGTATTTTTGGAGAAATATGCGTTTTAAATTTATCTTCCTATTTTCAACCGGTTGAGAAAGTTGTCAACTTGGTGCGTCACGAATACAGTAACCACTCCCCTTTCCACGCCCCGTTAACCCATGGATAACTCGAGACCCATAGTTTGCTCCGCTGGCTTACAGACAAGATAATGCAAATATTTGACTAACGTTAGGTTCACTTAAATTAGAGTGCCTTTTAAGGACTATTAGTTTATTTCTGGTTATATTAATTTAGCTAGCTAGCTAATGCTAGCTAATGCTAGCTAGCTAGCTAATTAAGTTTCGCCACTGACACGCAGCACCATACTGCAGGTAAGGACAGCAAACAACAGTAACGTTAGCACTGATGATTTGGCTCAGTATAGAACAGTTTAGTACAGTGTGAACTGGACTTAATGTGTTCATTGCTTTGAGTAACTATTTCATAATGCGTATTACACCTTATCGGACCAGTGTTTTGTAGTTGTTCCAATGATCTTCCGTATGCACTTATTGCACTTCGCTTTGGATAAAATGACTGTAATGTAATGTAATGTAATGTAATAGCTAAGCTGAACTACCATGCTAGTGGATGACGCTATATGGATAATGTGTGCTGCCATAATTTAGCTACAATTACAGATAGCAGGCTATTAAGTTAGCAATGCACAATCCTATTTGTAACTATAGCTAAAAGTAAACTAACTCAACTCCCTAGCTAGAAAGCTATCTCCTACTGCCTTGGGTAGCTAATGTTAGCTAGCAGACTAGCAGTAGTTAATGATATTTAAAACGCAGAGGCACACATCATTTCTATCACAAACTATCAGTGACACTGAAACATAATTGCAGGGTTGTGATGGAAAAGAGGCCTGAGTTTGAACCAGGGCCTTTAAAAAGTGATTATTTCCAGAAATGGCCAAACACAGAGGAGGAAGAAGAACCGCCAGTGGACGGAGCTAAGCAGAAGGCAGAAGTCATGAAAGCATCTGCACATCTTGAGAAGGAACAACATAGTGGCTGTGCTCCTTCCAAAGAAGAACCACGATTGGCCAGTGTGAAAATGAAGATAAGAAAAGCACAGAAAAGCCAACCACAAGGGCATTAGATTGTGAGGAGATTAAAATGGATACAAAACAGGCAATAAGTATTGGTCTGCCTGTGTTTTTTAAAATTTTATTTTAGGTAAAAAAGAATTGAGTTAATTTATGCACATTTAAAAAACAAATTGAAAAAACATTTTACAAACAAACCAAAGTTCAAACATTTTTTTCCAATTTCCAGTTTCCAATACTTACAATAAAACAAAAAGATTAGTTTTACTTAAAAAAAAAAAATTAAAAAAAAAAACTGAGACACAACTCTCCTCAAAATAGCCTCCTTTGGCTTTAATGACAATTAAATAAATTATAGGAAGTCTATCCACAGTGGGAGCTGGAGTGGTGGGAGGGAGGTAGAGCGCTAGCTAAACTTGTGAACAGTACTACAGTGAATCAGTAACTATGATCTGCTGGTCATAAAGTAAGTGTACCTGCCATTTCCCAATCTTTCTTAGTACAGTGCTCATGGTGCTTGGCCCACTGGAGACTTTCTCTTTTTTTTGTGTTAACGGCACATAGCAAGGGCTTTTTCAGATACACATCCGTTTAGACCAAGAGATCGCAGTCCCCATTTCACTGCAGGCAGGGAAACTAGTTTCTCTCTAGTTGCATTAATTTCTTCCTGTAGTTGTGGTGCAGTTATAAGATGGCTTCTTTTGCTAAAGATAACAAGTTATTTTTCTTCTACCTTTTGATCTTCCTGGTCTTCTCCTGTTAACATTACTGCTCATCAGCTGGACCACTCCGAGTGTGTACCGAACGCTGCACCAGGAAATCTTAAGCTTCTTTGCAGTTTCTCACAGGGAATAACCTTTTCGGCACAATATGTTTACTTAGCCCAACACATCTAAGTCTAACGCCTTCTTCTTTACCATATTTCCTGCAACTTTAGTGTCTATTTTACTCGCCCTACAGGCCAATGGTATTAGGCTACCTGTGGTCTTAAAAAACTTAAGGTAGATAAGATTTCACTCAGTTTAATCACCACTCTATCTCCCTCCCACCCCTCCACCTCCAACTTTGCAAAATGATTGGATAGATTTCTGGAATTTGGAAATTTGTTTAATTGTAATTAAAACCATAGGAGGCCATTTTGAGAAAAGTCATGTCTAAGATAATTTTTTAAATAAAACTCATCTTTTTGTATTCTTGGCAGAACTTGAAAAGAAAAAGTTTGTTATTCAATAAATGCACATACATTATCATTTACAATTTATTTTATGATTCATAATTATTTTATATTATTTATAATTTATTATTATTTATAAGTGTTAGGCCACAGGTGGCCTAACACCTTTGGACTGTACTGTATGCACTTTGTAAATGCAGAAGTTGATCCTGAAGTCATAAAGGAAAGGTACAAGTGGCTTGAAGAAAGGGGTGAAGAAAGGAAAGAAAGACTGAGTTTTTGGTTTAAGGTGCAGGATTTTGGTAGCAGATTTTTAAGAGCACTGCTGTCAGACTACTGTGTGTGTGTGTGTGCGTGCGTGCGTGCGTGCGTGCGTGCGTGAGTGCGTGTGTGCATGTATGCACCTCAGTCCAAAACAACACCACTCAGGCAATGCATCCCCGTTCCTGAAGTCTAATGCATACTATTCAAAAATCTCCATTATAGTCTTTCTCAGTCTTTTCTGTTTGGTTTTTATACTGCAGCAGAAGGAGTTTTGAGGTGATGTTCACACAAAAAATGGCAAAGAATGCTAAACAGAGACAATAAGAAAACTAGGATGCCTGTGACTAAGACAAGCGTTCAGTTCCGCTTTTCCAGCTGGTTTTCCCCTAAAAATGATCTCTCCATGGACTGGTGGAGAGAGCACCCATGCCTGGGTTGCACTGATTAATCAGCCCAGGTGCGTAAAGGTGTGTTCCTCTCCACAGTTCCCAGCTGAGACTGGGAGTACAAACTGAGAGAGCACGTTTTTGAAGAAGGAAGAAAACCCGCCACTGAAAAGCTGGAGGAGCTTTGAGCCAGCTATGAGGGGAGAGCTGAAAAGCTGCTTCTCAGTTTTGCTTTCTTTGTCGTTGTTATTTTTGTTTGCTTTGTTAGTTTATTGTTTTTGCTCAGAACATGTGAGGGGGAAGGGTGAAGGCCTTTGATAATGTGATTTTGTGTTGCTGCGGATGCCCTCTCTCTCTCTCTCTCCATGCGGCAAACAGTCCACTCCCCGAAACTTCAGCATCACCCTCCCAAGGGCGTGGCTTGAAGAAAGGATGTAAAAGGCTGTGAGGTGGGAGAGTTTTGGCAGATTTGTGAAGACACACTTCTGATCAACACCAGCCTTTTTCTCTGAGTAACAACCCATTCCAACAGTGAGACCAAACAAAGGTGAGAAACAGTGGGGGGTTTTCTTTTAGTGTCTGTATGATTCACGTTTCCTTTATATTTTTAGATTCTCAGTAACATGCTTAGCTAGAGTTTTAACCTCTGGGCAGGGGGCACATATATAACCCAAAGAACCAGTAAGGTGCATAACACCAAGCTAACTGCAATTGTGTGAGAGGAGCTCAAATAAACTTTACTCATGTGTATTTCGAACCAAAAACTTGGGTCAATATGTTGCTTTGAATTCTGTAGAATTTTTTAAATGAGTATAGATCTCACAGGAGCTTATAAAGGTGTTAGAAGCAGAGCCCATTACCAGTGAAGTAAAGACCTGATCTCTATACTAGGGTTGGATCCACACTTAACATCAGTATTCACTCCTGTACATGTAGAGCAGGCGAGATGTGTTAGATTGGGCCCTGGGAGTGGACTAAGGTGAGTTGGCTTGGGTAGCAGTCTATCTAGCGTGATTCAAGGAGGGGTCTTCAGCACAAAGCACTATTCGGATATAGTTGCTACAAATGGTATACTATGTATGGTAATCAGGGGTAATGTATAACATTACCCCTGATTACCGCCATAACATATGGGACAAAGACACATTTGTTCCTGATTTGGCTTTGTACTCCACAATTTTTAATGTGTAATCAAACAATTCACATGTGGTTCAAGTGCAGATTCTCAGCTTTGGGGGCTATGTATAAAAAGTGGTGTAATTTCTACATGGTGAAACCAAACTGTATAAAAATATCCTTTAATTAAAGCTGAGCATCTGCTTTGTCGCAAATATTTTGATGGGCACCATATACAATTACATATTAATAAGATAAAAAATGAAACATTTTCTATGAATGGTCCTTCCTAATCAGTACATGACAAACACACACAACACATACACACACGTATGCACATGTCTACACACAAACACATGTATGCACACACGCAGATGCACATATACACACGTACAGTCATATAGACTTACACACACACACACACACACAGATGCACACGTCTAAACAGTCACACAGAGACACACACACATGTGCACACACACACACAAACATCTTTATACACAAACACACACATACACACACACAAGCAAGCATACATGTTTGTACGCAAGCCAAAATGTGTCTACCTGCTGTGGAACTGTGTGCTACAGGTAAAGTGTTCAGAATTCTGCTAAACTGGTTCTCTGAATTCCACTGGCTCAGATGCAGGTCTTGGCAGCATTGTGCTTCCTTGTCTTGGCACACCTGCCCCCCCTGAGGGGGGAGGTAGTAGAAAGCTTCCAGAACATCTCGCAGTGCCTGGACTTCTTCTACAACCGCACGGTGCCCGAGTGGGGCGCGACCAATCCTAACGCCACCCGTTTGTGTCAGCGCTTCAACAGCGACTACCACTTCGCCACGCTGTACGACACGTACCACCGCATCCCCATCTACTCCGCCTACCGCTATCATACCAACAATAGCAGCGTTCAACAGAACTACTGGTATGTGGAGCCACAGGTGAGCACAGAGGAAGACTCACAGCGACCTTCCTCCCAGCTTAGTTCAGCTGTTCAGCCTCACGCAGCGTCACACTCCTCTCTGTGATAGCCTCACAAGCCAGCGATAAAAAACATCCCAACTTCAGATTCTGAGACACAGGCAAGTCTAGAGCTTCCGTAGGTAACAAATCCTGTAACAAATCCTCTTCAAAAGCAGAGGAAGTACTCTAAGCAACAAAAAGCACAATTCTTTTTCATTTTCTGTTAAGCTGTTAAGTCTTTTCTGGGAAAGTTAAAAAAACTACTGAATATACAGGAGATGGAAAAGCTGACAAAGGACTGAAAAGGGATTATCAGGAGCGCAAGGATTATTAAAAAAAATATAACACATACATATGTGAAAAGTATTGCATTTATTTTATTTTATCCATCTATCCATTATCTATAACTGCTTATCCTAAGCAGGGTCGCAGGAGCCTATCATAGCGTGCATTGGGCAAGAGGCAGGAATACACCCTGGACAGGCTGCCAATCTATCGCAGGGCACGCACACCATTTACTCACACACTCATACCTATGGGCAATTTAGAGTCTCCAACCCACCTACCGGCATGTCTTTGGACTGTGGGAGGAAACCCACACAGACACGGAGAACATGCTACCCACTGCACCACCGTGCAGCCCTATTTTACTTCACGTTCACTTCAAATGATCCTTGGGGACAACGTGTCTCACATTTTCAAAAACTGAATTTGTGGAAATAGTCTTTTAATGAGGTTTTTTAATACATGCAGAGTGATGCATGGCACAGATGGTGGATTCAACAACAGCAAGAGGCTCATTTGTCTTTAGAAATACCTGATTACCAGGGGGGTGTCTTGTGGCGTTGCTGTAGAGCACTGTCCACATGTGTATTACGAGCCACGACGTTGGCGGCTCAAATCCGACCGTGCGACCTTTGTCGCATGTCCCTCCCTCTTCCTGTGTCTCTAAACTGCCCTGTCCAATAAAGCTGAAAAGCCCATAAAATAAAAAAAGAAGTGCCTGACTACCAAACAGCACCTCACACACATGAAAAAAATAAACACACACATACACACACCCACACAGAGACACACATAATCCCCCCCCCCCACTAACGCACATATACATATGCTCACACACACACACAATGGTTTGACTAGAGTACTGTTTCACAGCTTGTGCATCAGAACTGGAGTGTGGAGATGCAGACATCGGGCCATCTCGAAGAGGACAATCCGGGGGTGTACTTGGGTGAGAGGCAGGCTCTCTTCGAGGACTACAGTAACTCCGGCTTTGACCGCGGACACCTCAACCCAAACAGACACCACCGAGGTAATGCAGCCCCATGCCTCGGGCCTGATGCAAGCTACAAACATCTCCATTACTGTATCCACTGTAGTCTTTCTCGGTCGTTTCGGTTTGGTTTTTATACTGTGGATGAAGGAGTAATGAGGGAATGTTAAGACAAGAAATGGCAGAATTCAGTTCTGCTTTTTCTGCTGGATTTTGATTCCAGCAGACCTGCCCAACTGGTTATTGGGTCCCTAAGAGTGAATTCAGTATGGTCAGCTGTGCATTGTGTTACTAATGCACTTCAAACCAGGCTTGTTGTCTTGATAGCAGTACCCTGGGGTAGAACAGTTGTGAAAATGATATTGAGTGGATGTACTTTTTAAAGAATGCAGCATCTCCTAAAAATCACCTTACCATCTCTCTCTCTCTCTCTCTCTTTGTGCTCCCCCCTTCCTGCAGGGGACAGTCGTAAGGCGACCTTTACTCTTACCAATGTGGTACCCCAGAACCCCGATCTGAACCAGAATGCCTGGTCCAAGTACGAGTCCCACCTGACCGACCTCTTCAATGCCCAGTGCAAGCAGGCCTACGTGCTGGTGGGCGCCATCCCTTCCACTGCCACCTGGATCGTCAAGAACAACAAACCTCGGGTCAACATCCCCGACTACATCTGGAACGCCTACTGTTGCCTGGACAACAACGGCCGGCCCATCCTCAGCGGGGGGGCCACAGCTCGCAACATTGAGAGGACCTGCGTCAAAAGGTGCACTCTCTGGGAGCTGGAAGATTTCCTGAGTAATAAAACCGAATCACCAGTGGGGGAGCTCTTTTTCAAGAACTGTACACGTGAAACGATTACTGTACGTTAGACAGCTGTAGTCAGACACACCCCACAGGGCATATTTCCCTCTTTATATGTTTCTGTGCCAGTTAACATTAGAGAGTCATTTACTTCCCTGTAGTTCCCATTGTCCATAAGCTTATTATCTAATACATGCACCAAAACTCACCTATTTGCAATTTAGGCATTTGGCTGATGTTTTTAGCCAAAGTGACTTAAAGAAAGGAGAAAAAGGCAACACTGCAATCTCACAAGTTCTCCCCATTCAGCTCTTAAATAATCAACATTGTTTAATTTCGATGTGGTTACAGCTACTGTAATAATGGAAGTAAAGACAAACTTCTGTGGGTCAATAACACCATTTATTATGTAGATAACCATGCCTGCTTCAACACACACACACACACACACACGCGCGCGCACACCTGTCCCTGGCTCTCACAAATGTCTGTGTGATTCTGCCATTCACAATAAAGGCTTAATTCTTCAGTAATCAGTTCCATCTTGTCTGATTGCATAAGGGAATAAATAGGCAAATGACACCATACAGTACAATAAGCCACTGAGCTACATTAAAACTGAAGGATACCTATACCTTGTCCCTGGAGTATGTTACTCCGAGTAGTGTGCTGTGTCGACACACAGTCACCAAGCAATGACCCTGGATCCTTTAACATATGTCTGATGGATTTAAAATGACACTTGGTATTTGCAGGCCTCTAGCTTGTAGAGACTCATGTTTGTAACTGACAATTCCTAGACCGCTGTATGGTGGCACCATCTAACGTGTCTCCTACTGCCTTGGGTAGCTAATGTTAGCTAGCAGGCTAGCGTTAGTTAATGATATTTAAAAGGCAGTGGCTCACATCATTTCTATTACAAACTCTCAGTGTGACACTGAAGTATAATTGCAGCGTTGCGATGGAAAAGAGGCCAGAGTTTGAACCAGGGCCATTTACAGGAAGAACCACAATGGGCCCGTGAGAAAATTAAGAAAAGTCAACCACAACGGCAGAAAGGAAACAGGACAGCAGACAAAGAATACCATGTGAGGGGTTTATGAAGATTGTGAGGAGACTGAAATTGATACAATACAGACCATAAGTATTAGGCTGCCTGTGGTCTTTTAAAGAAATTTTAGGTAGAGAAGAATTCAGTTAATTTATGCACATTTAAAAAACAATTTGAAAAAACATTTGAAAAACAAACCAAAGTGCAAACATTTTTTTTTTCCAAGTTCTACCTACAATAACACAATAAGATGAGTTTTACTTAAAAAATAAACTAAGACACAACTCTCCTCAAAATAGCCTTCTTGGGCTTTAATTACAATTAAATAAATTATTGGAAGTCTCAAACTTTTCCCCTCCTAATTTGTAGGTGCCCCTATGAAGATTCTAGGGGTGATGCGTGGTGAAGAACTGAATTGGAGATGCTTTAAAAAATTATTGTGTGAGTCTAACTGAAACTGTTAGGTTTCTCTGCAGATATCGACACTGGAAGACGAAGAAGCAGACAATCTCAAGCAACTATAAACAGATTACACGGTACAGGACCACCAGCCAAGGTCAGCTGGAGTAGGCTATATTAAGAATTAAACCAAAAGTCCCTCTGAAATATGTTTTTGACCTTTTCAAATTCCGTTTCCAATTAATATCTTGTGGTTTCATACCCTGTATTTTGATAGAGACTGTGTTGCAGAACAACACCTTTTTAGTGACGACAGTGACAGTGACAATAGCAATAGCTGGAGTGGGCAAAACGGTAATTGGTGGATTGCACATAAACAGAGAGTAAACGGATTTGACGTACTCACATTATCAAAATACGAGTGGTTACAACTAAGAGCAGGAATACAACCAGATAAAATTACATTGAGTAAATACTACAATTTCCAGTTTAAATGATGTCTGCAGGTTCAAACAAGTTGGCTCAAATTCACCCGGTTCTGCTACTGACGTGGGAAATTGTCATACTGTCCTTTGCAGGAGGTCTGGGCTGGCTAGCCTGGACTGTAGACCCCTTTCATGGCATTAACGGAACCCAAAACAGAGGTGGATTGCACGACAATAATCAAAGAGGTAAACGGAGTTATCGATTGATTCATTATCACCAAATAAGCAAGAAATATGCAGAGCAATTAAACATTTCTGATTCCTGGGTTTGTGTTCATCAACCACACGGTGCAGCAGGGTGGATATGATGGCCATCTCGCTTGATTGGTGTTCCACCACAACCATAGACCCGCTGTCAGCCGCCCATACCAAGGGGACCCAGCACTGCTATACTGAAATGTAGATGGCACTATCTCTCCCGACATTAACCGGGACTGGCCCAGTACTCTTAGTCCATCCAGGCCAAGTCTCATACTGTGACGATAACCTGTTTTGGCCTTAGTCAGTACTCAGACATGGGTGCACGTTTCTGTCTTTTTTTACATTTAACTGGAATGTAACAGAAGTGTTGGGAATGCAGATCTGGTGATGAAGATCGGCATCAGGCCCTTGCCAACTGGGTTCTTCCATCTAGAGTGTTTTTGTTAATTGCTTGCTAAACTTGTTAACCTTCCTGAAAACGAGAGAAATACATGGAAAAGATATATTAGAACTTCTTAAGAAAACTCTGTCACAAGTTTCACCACTGACACGCAGCACCATACTGCAGGTTAGGACAGCAAACAACAGTAACGTTAGCACTGATGATTTGGCTCAGTATAGAACAGTTTAGTACAGTGTGAATTGGACTTGATGGACATTGCTTTGAATAACTGTTTCATAATGCGTATTATACCTTATCAGACCAGTGTTTTGTAGTTGTTCCAATGACCTTCAGTACGCACTTATTGCACTTTGCTTTGGATAAAATGACTGTAATGTAATGTAATGTAATAGCTAAGCTGAACTACCATGCTAGTGGATGACGCTATATGGATAATGTGTGCTGCCATAATGTAGCTACAATTACAGATAGCAGGCTATTAAGTTAGCAATGCACAATCCTATTTGTAACTATAGCTCCTATTTGTAACTATGTCCTGAGCTATGTCAGGGGTGACATAAGAACGGTTGTCTGGCAGTCGGAGGGTTGCCGGTTCGATCCCCGCCCTGGGTGTGTCGAAGTGTCCCTGAGCAAGACACCTAACCCCTAACTGCTCTGGTGAGTGAGAGGCATCAATTGTAAAGCACTTTGGATAAAAGCGCTATATAAATGCTGTCCATTTACCATTTATAGCTAAAAGTAAACTAACTCAACTCCCTAGCTAGCATGCTATCTCCTACTGCCTTGGGTAGCTAATGTTAACTAGCAAACTAGCAATAGTTAATGATATTTAAAACGCAGAGGCACACATCATTTCTATCACAACCTATCAGTGACACTGAAGTATAATTACAGGGTTGTGATGGAAAAGAGGCCTGAGTTTGAACCAGGGCCTTTAAAAAGTGATTCTTTCCAGAAATGGCCAAACACAGAGGAGGAAGAAGAACCGCCAGTGGATGAAGCTGAGCAGAAGGCAGAAGTCATGAAAGCATCTGCACATCTTGAGAAGGAACAACATAGTGGCTGCGCTTCTTCCAGAGAAGAACCACAAGGGGCCAGTGTGAAAATGAAGATAAGAAAAGCACAGAAAAGCCAACCGCGAGGGCGTTAGATTGTGAGGAGATGGAAATTGATACAATACAGGCAATAAGTATTAGGCTGCCTGTGGTTTTTTATTTATTTTTTATTTTAGGTAGAAAAGAACACAGTTAATTTGTGCACATTAAAAAAAAACAATTAGAAAAAAACATTTGAAAAACAAACCCAAGTGCAAATGTTTTTTCTTCCAATTTTCAATACTTACAATAACACAAAAAGATGAGTTTTACTTGAAAATAAACTAAGACACAACTTTCCTCAAAATAGCCTCCTTTGGCTTTAATTACAATTAAATAAATTATTGGAAGTCTATCCATTCGTTTTGCACAGTGGGAGCTCAAATGGTGGGAGGGGGGTGGAGCGTTAGTTAAATTTCACTGAATACAGTGAATCAGCAACTATGATCTACTGGTCAAAAAAGAAGTGTATCTGCCATTTCCCAATCGTTCTTAGGTGTGTTGATGGTGCTTGGCCCACTGGAGTCTTTTTTTCTTGTTAACGGCACATATCAAGGGCTCTTTCAGATACACATCCTTTTAGACCAAGAGGTCGTAGTCCCCATTTCACTGTAGTCAGGGAAACAAGTTTCTAGCTAGTTGCATTAATTTCTTCCTGTAGTTGTGGTGCAGTTTTAAGATGGTTTCTTTTGCTAAACATCACAAGTTATTTTTATTCTGCCTTTTGATCTACCTGGTCTTCTCCTGTTAACATTACTGCTCATCAGCTGGACCACTCCAAGTGTGTACCGAACGCTGCACCAGGAAATCTTAAGCTTCTTTGCAGTTTCTCACAGGGAATAACCTTTTCTGCACAGTATGTTTACTTAGCCCAACACATCTAAGTCTAACGCCGTCTTATTTGCCATATTTCCTGCAACTTTAGTGTCTATTTTCCTCGCCCTACAGGCCAATGGTATTAGGCTACCTGTGGTCTTAAAAAACTTAAGGTAGATAAGATTTCACTCAGTTTAATCACCACTCTATCTCCCTCCACCCCTCCACCTCCAACTTTGCAAAATGATTGGATAGATTTCTGGAATTTGGAAATTTGTTTAATTGTAATTAAAACCATAGGAGGCTATTTTGAGAAAAGTCATGTCTAAGATATTTTTTTAAATAAAACTCATCTTTTGGTATTATTCTTGGCAGAACTTGAAAAGAAAAAGTTTGTTATTCAACAAATGCACATACATTATTATTTATTATTTATTTTATGATTTATAATTCTTTTATATTATTTATAATTTATTATTATTTATAAGTGTTAGGCCACAGGTGGCCTAACACCTTTGGACTGTACTATAAGCACTTTGTAAATGCAGAAGTTGATCCTGAAGTCATAAAGGAAAGGTAAGAGTGGCTTGAAGAAAAGGGTGAAGAAAGGAAAGAAAGACTGTGAGTTTTTGGTTTAAGGTGCAGGATTTCGGTAGCAGATTTTTAAGAGCACTGCTGTCAGACTACCGTGTGTGCATGTGCGTGCGTGTGTGCATGTATGCACCTCAGTCCAAAACAACACCACTCAGGCAATGCATCCCCGTTCCTGAAGTCTAATGCATACTATTCAAAAATCTCCATTATAGTATTTCTCTGTATGTTCTGTTTGGTTTTTATACTGCGGCTGAAGGAGTTCTGAGGGGATGTTCACACAAAAAATGGCAAAGAATGCTAAACAGAGACAGTAAGAAAACTAGGATGCCTGTGACTCAGACAGGCGTTCGGTTCCGCTTTTCCAGCTGGTTTTCCCCTAAAAATTACCCCTCCATGGACTGGTGGAGAGAGCACACATGCCTGGGTTGCATTGATTAATCAGCCCAGGTGCTTAAAGGTGTGTTCCTCTCCACAGTTCCGAGCTGAGACTGGGAGTACAAACCGAGAGAGCACGTTTTTGAAGAAGGAAGAAAACCCGCCACTGAAAAGCTGCAGGAGCTTTGAGCCAGCTATGAGGGGAGAGCTGAAAAGCTGCAGGAGCTTTGAGCCAGCTATGAGGGGAGAGCTGAAAAGCTGCAGGAGCTTTGAGCCAGCTATGAGGGGAGAGCTGAAAAGCTGCAGGAGCTTTGAGCCAGCTATGAGGGGAGAGCTGAAAAGCTGGAGGAGCTTTGAGCCAGCTAAGAGGGGAGAGCTGAAAAGCTGCTGCTCAGTCTTACTTTCTTTGTCGTTGTTATTTTTGTTTGCTTTGTTAGTTTATGTTTTTGCTCAGAACCCGTGAGGGGGAATGGTGGAGGCGTTTGTTTATTTTATTTTGTGTTGCTGTGGGTGCCATCTCTCTCTCCATGCGACAAACGACAGTCCACTCCCCTAAACTTCAGCATCACCCGCCCAAGGGCGTGGCTTGAAGAAAGGGGTCAAGGAAGGATGTAAAAGGCTGTGAGGTGGGAGATTTTTGGCAGATTTTTGGAGACACACTTCTGATCAACACCAGCCTTTTTCTCTGAGTAACAACCCATTCCAACAGTGAGACCAAACAAAGGTGAGAAACAGTGGGGGGTTTTCTTTTAGTGTCTGTATGATTCACGTTTCCTTTATATTTTTAGATTCTTAGTAACATGCTCAGCTAGAGTTATAACCCCTGGGCAGGGGGCACATATATAACCCAAAGAACCAGTAAGGTGCATAACACCTAGCTAACTGCAATTGTGTGAGAGGAGCTCAAATAAACTTTACTCATATGTATTTCGAACTAAAAACTTGGGTCAATAGGTCGCTTTGAATTCTGTAGAATTTTTTAAATGAGTATAGATCTCACAGGAGCTTATAAAGGTGTTAGAAACAGAGCCCATTACCAGTGAAGTAAAGACCTCAACGTTTCCGCCGGTAAGGTTTTGCCGTATATATATACTGTATATATAGCCTACTGTATATAGCCTATATATTAAATTCATAAATTAAAAATGTTAAACTTTCTAAATATTTCTGCCTAAATGAGCTTTCAAAACCATACTGTCGCGTCCACATATTTATTTTCAAAAAGAGCCTAGGCCGCGCTCCGTGCTTGCTCCTTTCTGAGGTGGTCGGAAGACTTGCAGCGCGCGAAGGTCGCACTGTCTGTCAAAGCGTCACTTTTTTTCTTCAGCGACCGAAAGACAACGAAAAGGAAGGTAGCGACGCTTCAAATATTACAAAAATACCATAATGTTAACCAGTGTTTGAATTGGACCAAAATAAGTGCCGGTACCTACTCCGCAAAATACATACTGTTTAAAATAAATTAATGCTGGTAATCAAAGGAAGAGTCGGTACTCGTATACAAGTCCTGACAGCTCCTGCCCATCTCAAGCACTGGCGTGAACTATCATTCGGTGATGACAACTGGCGGATCCTAACTCTGTTCGGGCAAGTGGAATGCCTCATGCAGTTGAGGCATTCCATATGATAATCTGAAAATTCAGCGTTATCTGAAAATAAACAGTGTTTTTTTTGAGCCGAAGCGAAACCTGTTCCAGTTGAGCTACGTAGCCTACGTGCCTACCCTTTTTTATATTTATCTAGAGCTGCTGTTATAATGGTACAATACATCTGATTAAAATGGTGACCTGGAGAAACGCGTCGGATGTCGCGGCCGAAAATTGCTGGCAAATCGCTAAAACAGCGCAAATTAAAAAAAATATATATTTTTGAGGGCATTTAAAATGTTTGAGTGATTCAACTACTTCCATTTCCATACTACAACATGGTGTTTTTTTTCCATGAAAACGAAAGGGAAAGGGTTTATTTTTAAGGTTTTGAGAATGTAGTGAGCTAGCAAAACTGAGAGTTAGGCTATAGTTGCTACAGAGGGCTGCACTCTAATGACGATTATGATTATAACGAGAGGAGCAGTCTCACAAGCTGCTGCAGTGTCCAGAAATGAATACAGATAACACTAGCTAATAAAAAATACATTAATCAAGAATCTAAGTTAGTTAGGAAATTTTTGTATCATGCTTCTCAGTAGAATTAGAATGTAACAGAAGATAGTCTTTAAAGCCATTTTTCTCACTTTTTCCTTTTTTTGCATGACAATGCATGTAAACTCTGTCATTGAGTGTGAGAGCGACAGAGAGAGAGGGCTTTGAATGTGGACCCAGCTCAAATTATACTGTTAAATAAAAAGATAAAACATTCAAAGTACTGTTTTGTCATGGTAATTGAGTTAATTTAGCAGAAGAATGTCCTTTTTAAAGTGCAATATGTAACTTTTCTTGAGTATCAGTTTTGGTTATATAGTCCTCTATTCTTGAAGATAGAACTTCTAGATGGACAATGTGCTCTTTTAATTGTTCTCACCCCACCATAACTCAAAATACAGGCCTATTTTGCTTCAGTATTTACAAACAATACAAGGGTTAACAAACCTTTTATGGTTTTAATGTACATCTAAAACTACTTTACTACTTTTTATCTCTTGAAAACTGCTCTATCAAGAGCTTGTCAGAGCTAAAAGATAGATTTAAATATTTAAAAAAACCTTTAAAAAGACTCAAGAGGTTATGTTTTCATAGTCTTAAACCTTTTCGCCTTTGCTACATGTATAACATTACCCCTGATTACCGCCATAACATATGGGACAAAGACACATTTATTCCCGATTTGGCTTTGTACTCCACAATTTTTAATGTGTAACCAAACAATTCACATGTGGTTCAAGTGCAGATTCTCAGCTTTGGGGGCTATGTATAAAAAGTGGTGTAATTTCTACATGGTGAAACCAAACTGTATAAAAATATCCTTTAATTAAAGCTGAGCATCTGCTTTGTCGCAAATATTATGAAGGGCACCATATACAATTACATATTAATAAGATAAAAAATGAAACATTTTCTATGAATAGTCCTTCCTAATCAGTACATGACAAATACACACACGTATGCACATATCTACACACAAACACATGTATGCACATACGCAGATGCACATATACACACATACAGTCATACAGACTTACACACACACACACACACACACACACACACACATACACAGATGCACACGTCTAAACAGTCACACAGAGACACACACACACGTGCACACACACACACAAACATCTTCATACACAAACACACACATACACACACACAAGCAAGCATACATGTTTGTACGCAAGCCAAAATGTGTCTAACTGCTGTGGAACTGTGTGCTACAGGTAAAGTGCTCAGAATTCTGCTAAACTGGTTCTCTGAATTCCACTGGCTCAGATGCAGGTCTTGGCAGCATTGTGCTTCCTTGTCTTGGCACACCTGCCCCCCCTGAGGGGGGAGGTAGTAGAAAGCTTCAAGAACATCTCGCAGTGCCTGGACTTCTTCTACAACCGCACGGTGCCCGAGTTGCGCGCGGCCACGCCTGGCGCCGCCCGTTTGTGTCAGCGCTTAAACAACAGCTACCACTTCGCCACGCTGTACGACACGCACCACCGCATCGCCATCTACTCCGCCTACCGCTTTCAGACCAGCAACAGCAGCAGATGCAAGAAGCGTTGGTTTGTGGAGCCACAGGTGAGCACAGAGGCAGACTGACTGCAACCTTCCTCCCAGCTTAGTTCAGCTGTTCAGCCTCACGCAGTGTGCCAATGAATGGTCTTCAAAAGCAGAGGAAGTACCCCAAGCAACAAAAAAACACAAAATTCTTTTTCATTTTCTGTTAAGCTGTTAAGTATTTTCTGGGAAAGTTCAAAAAACACTACTTAATATACAGGAGATGGAAAGACTGACAGAAAATAGCACATATATATGTGAAAAGTATTGCATTTATTTTATTTCATCCATCCATCCATTATCTATAAACACTTATCCTGAGCAGGGTCGCAGGAGCCTATCATAGTGTGCATTGGGCAAGAGGCAGAAACACACCCTGGACAGGCTGCCAATCTATCACAGGGCGCACACACCATTCGCTCACACACTCATACCTATGGGCAATTTACAGTCTCCAAACCACCCACTGGCATGTCTTTGGACTGTGGGAGGAAACCCACACGAACACGCAAACTCCACACAGAAAGGCCCCAAGCTGAGATTCGAACCCACAACCTTCTTGCTCTGAGCTGACAGTGCTACCCACTGCACCACCGTGCCGCCCTATTTTATTTCATGTTCACTTCAAATGATCCTTGGGGACAACCTGTCTCACATTTTCAAAAACTGAATTTGTGGAAATAGTCTTTTAATGAGGTTTTTTAATACATGCAGAGTGATGCATGGCACTGATGGTGGATTCAACACCAGCAAGAGGCTCATTTGTCTTTAGAAATACCTGATTACCAGGGGGGTGTCTCGTGGCGTTGCTGTAGAGCACTGTCCACATGCTTATTACGAGCCACGACGTTGGCGGCTCAAATCTGACCGTGCGACCTTTGTCGCACGTCCCTCCCTCTTCCTGTGTCTCTAAACTGTCCTGTCCAATAAAGCTGAAAAGCCCAAAAAATAAAAAGAAGTGCCTGACTACCAAACACCACCTCACACACATGAAAAAACTAAACACACACATACACACACCCACACAGAGACACACATAACACCCCCCCCCACTAATGCACATATACATATGCTCACACACACACAATGGTTTGACTGGAGTACTGTTTCACAGCTTGTGCATCAGAACTGGAGTGCGGAGATGCAGACATCGGACAGTCTCAAAAAGGACAATCCGGGGGTGTACTTGGGTGAGAAGCAGGCTCTCAACGAGGACTACAATAACTCCGGCTTTACCCGCGGACACCTCAACCCAAGTGGACACCACCCAGGTAACGCAGCCCCATGCCTTGGGCCTGATGCAAGCTACAAACGTCTCCATTACAGTATCCACTGTAGTCTTTCTCAGTCGTTACCGTTTGGTTTTTATACTGAGGCTGAAGGAGTAATGAGGGAATGTTAAGACAAAAAATGTCAGAATTCAGTTCCGCTTTTTCTGCTGGATTTTGATTCCAGCAGACCTGCCCAACTGGTTATTAGCTTCCTAAGAGTGAATTCAGTATGGTCAGCTGTGCATTGTGTTACAAATGCACTTCAAACCAGGCTTATTGTCTTGATAGCACCTTGAACTGATGTACTTGTTGTACGTCGCTCTGGATAAGAGCGTCTGCTAAATGCCTGTAATGTAATGTAATGTAATGTAATGATAGCAGTACCCTGGGGTAGAACAGTTGTGAAAATGATATTGAGTGAATGTACTTTTTAAAGAATGCAGCAACTCCTAAAATTCACCTTATGATCTCTCTCTCTCTCTCTCTCTGTCTCTCTTCTTCTCTCCCTCTGCCTCTCCTCTCTCTATCTCTCTCTGTCCCTCTCTGCCCCCCCACTCCCCTGCAGTGCCCAGCTGCAACGCCACCTTTACTCTTACCAACGTGGTGCCCCAGAGCCGCAAGCTGAACCAGAAAGCCTGGGCCAGGTATGAGTCCGAGCTGACCAAAATCTTCAATGGCACGTGCGCGAAGGCCTACGTGCTGGTGGGCGCCATCCCTTCCGCTAACAACTGGATCAACGAGCGGGTCAACATCCCCGACTACATCTGGAACGCCTACTGCTGCCTGGACAAGAAAGGCCAGCCCATCAGCAGCGGGGGGGTCATAGTTCCCAACATTAAGCAGAGAAATGTCACCAGGTGCACTCTCTCAGACCTGGAAGGGTTCCTGAGTCAGTACCCCAAATCACCAGTGGGGAAGCTCTTCTTCAACAACTGTCAACTATAAGATGAAAAGAATACTTCCATTAAGACAGACCCCAGAAGCCTTATTTCCCTCTTGCTGCACCTGTTAAGATTACCTCCCTGTAATGAGTCTCTGCCCACATGCTCATTAGGAGCCGTGATGGCTTTTCAAGCCCTACTGTGCAAACTTTGTCGCACGTCTCTCTTTTTCTTTCTTCCCCGTTCCTCCTGTCTCTCTACACTTTCCTGTCCAATAAATCAGAAAAATACCATAAAAAATTTAAAAAAGAATTACTTCCCTGTAATACCCATTGCCCATAAGCTTATTTTCTAATGTATGCACCAAAACTCACCTATTTGCACTTTAGGCATTTGGCTGATGCTTTTAGCCAAAGTGACTTAAAGAAAGGAGTACTTAATATGGTAAGAAAACCTCCACTAGAAAAAGGCAACATTGGAAGATCTCACAAGTTATCCCCATTCAGCTCTTAAATAATCAACATTCTTTAATTTCGATGTGGTTACAGCTACTGTAATAATAGAAGTAAAGACAAACTTCTGTGGGTCAATAACACCATTTATTATGTAGCTAACCATGCCTGCTTCCACACACACACACACACACACACACACGCGCGCGCACACACACCTGTCCCTGGCTCTCATAAATGTTTGCGTGATTCTGCCATTCACAATAAAGGCTTAATTCTTCAGTAATCAGTCCCATCTTGTCTGATTGCATAAGGGAATAAATAGGCAAATGACACCATACGGTACAATAAGCCACTCAGCTACATCAAAACTGAAGGATACCTATACAAGTCCCTGGAGTATGTTACTCTGAGTAGTATGCTGTGTAGACACACAGTCACCAAGCAATGACCCTGGATCCTTTAACATATGTTTGATGGATTTAAAATGACACTTGGTATTTGCAGGCCTCTAGCTCGTATAGACTCACGTTTGTAACTGACAATTCCTAGACCTCTGTATGGTGGCACCATCTAATGTGTCTCCTACTGCCTTGGGTAGCTAATGTTAGCTAGCAGACTAGCGCTAGTTAATGATATTTAAAAGGCAGTGTCTGACATCATTTCTATCACAAACTCTCAGTGTGACACTGAAGTATAATTGCAGCGCTGCGATGGAAAAGAGGCCAGAGTTTGAACCAGGGCCTTTTACAGGAAGAACCACAATGGGCCCGTGAGAAAATTAAGAAAAGCCAAACACAACGACAGAAAGGAAACAGGACAGCAGACAAAGAATACCATGTGGGGGGTTTATGAAGATTGTGAGGAGATTGAAATGGATACAATACAGACAATAAATATTAGGCTGCCTGTGGTTAAAAAAAATTTTTTTAGGTAGAGAAGAATTCAGGCAATTTATGCACATTTATTGAAAAACAAACCAAAGTGCAAACTTTTTTTTCCTCCCATTTCTACTTACAATTTTACTTAAAAATAATCTAAGACACAACTTTCCTCAAAATAGCCTCCTTTGGCTTTAATGACAATTAAATAAATGATAGGAAGTCCATATCTATTCGTTCTGCACAGTGGGAGCTGGAGTGGTGTGATTGGGGTGGAGTGCTAGTTGAATTCCACTGAATACAGTGAATCAGCAGCTATGATCAGCTGGTCAAAAACGAAGTGCGTCTGCCATTTCCCAATCGTTCTTAGGTGTGTTGATGGTGCTTGGCCCACTGGGGACTTTCTTTATTTTTTGTTTCTGTCAGGACCACTGTCATCAAAGTAGATCTTTATTGACAATAAGTCAATACAGTTATGTTTGGCGGTATGGCTCTGTTCTGGAGCTCTCCCGCCAACCACGCAGCCTGCGTGGATAAGGTCGGGAGGCCAGCAGCCAAACCCCCCTAGAGGGGTACACACACAACAGATCTAGCAGCAAAGCAAGTTCATAACACATAGGGATGGAGTAATATAAATTCTTAACACATAGGAATGGATAAATGCAAATTCTTGACAAGAATTTGGTCAAAAAGGAAGTGCATCTGCCATTTCCAAATCTTTCTTAGTACAGTGCTCATGGTGCTTGGCCCACTGGAGACATTTTTTTTTTGTTAACGGCACATAGCAATGGCTTTTTCAGATACACATCCGTTTAGACCAAGAGATTGCAGTCCTATTTCACTGCAGACAGGGAAACTAGTTTCTCTCTAGTTGCATTGAGGTCTTTTCGTATTTGTGGTGCAGTGGTTTCAAGATGGTTTCTTTTGTTAGACATCACAAGTTATTTGTCTTCTACCTTTTGATCTTCCTGGTCTTCTCCTGTTAACATTACTGCTCATCAGCTGGACCACTCCGAGTGTGTACCGAACGCTGCACCAGGAAATCTTAAGCTTCTTTGCAGTTTCTCACAGGGAATAACCTTTTTGGCACATGTTGTTTACTTAGCCCAACACATCTAAGTCAAATGCCTTCTTCTTTACCATATTTCCTGCAACTTTAGTGTCTATTTTACTCGCCCTACAGGCAAATGGTATTAGGCTACCTGTGGTTTTAATAAACTTAAGGTAGATAAGATTTCACTCAGTTTAATCACCACTCTATCCCCCTCCCACCCCTCCACCTCCCACTTTGCAAAATGATTGGATAGATTTCTGGAATTCGGAAATTTGTTTAATTGTAATTAAAACCAAAGGAGGCTATTTTGAGGAAAGTCATGTCTAAGATAATTTTTTAAATAAAACAAACTTTTTGGTATTATTCTTGGCAGAACTTGAAAAGACGTTTGTTATTCAATAAATGCACATACATTATTATTTATCATTTATTTTATGATTTATAATTCTTTTATATTATCTATAATTTATTATTATTTATAAGTGTTAGACCACAGTTGTAAGAGCCACAAATAAGAGCACTGCTGTCAGACTACTGCGTGTGTGCGTGTGTGTGCGTGCGTGCGTGCGTGCGTGCGTGTGTGCATGTATGCACCTCAGTCCAAAACAACACCACTCAGGCAATGCATCCCCGTTCCTGAAGTCTAATGCATACTATTCAAAAATCTCCATTATAGTCTTTCTCTGTATGTTCTGTTTGGTTTTTATACTGCAGCTGAAGGAGTTCTGAGGGGATGTTCACACAAAAATGACAAAGAATGTTAAACAGAGACAATAAGAAAACTAGGATGCCTGTGACTCAGACAAGCGTTCAGTTCCACTTTACTCCTCCCAAGGGCGTGGCTTGAAGAAAGGGGTCAAGGAAGGATGTAAAAGGCTGTGAGCTGGGATATTTTTGGCAGATTTTTGGAGACACACTTCTGATCAACACCAGCCTTTTTCTCTGAGTAACAACCCATTCCAACAGTGAGACCAAACAAAGGTGAGAAACAGTGGGGGGTTTTCTTTTAGTGTCTGTATGATTCACGTTTCCTTTATATTTTTAGATTCTTAGTGATATGCTCAGCTAGAGTTATAACCCCTGGGCAGGGGGCACATATATAACCCAAAGAACCAGTAAGGTGCATAACACCTAGCTAACTGCAATTGTGTGAGAGGGAGCTCAAATAAACTTTACTCATATGTATTTCGAACCAAAAACTTGGGTCAATAGGTCGCTTTGAATTCTGTATAATTTTTTTAAATGAGTATCGATCTCACAGGAGCTTATAAAGGTGTTAGAAGCAGACTCCATTACCAGTGAAGTAAAGACCTGATCTCTATACTAGGGTTGGATCCACACTTAGCATCAGTATTCACTCCTCTACATATAGAGCAGGCGAGATGTGTTAGATTGGGCCCTGGGAGTGGACTAAGGTGAGTCGGCTTGGGTAGCGGTCTATCTAGCGTGATTCAAGGAGGGGTCTTCATCACAAAGCACTATTCAGATATAGTTGCTACAAATGGTATACTATGTATGGTAATCAGGGGTAATGTATAACATTACCCCTGATTACCGCCATAACATATGGGACAAAGACATATTTGTTCCCGATTTGGCTTTGTACTCCACAATTTTTAATGTATAACCAAACAATTCACATGTGGTTCAAGTGTAGATTCTCAGCTTTGGGGGCTATGTATAAAAAGTGGTGTAATTTCTACATGGTGAAACCAAACTTTATAAAAATATCCTTTAAGTAAAGCTGAGCATCTGCTTTGTCGCAAATATTATGAAGGGCACCATATACGATTACATATTAATAAGATAAAAAATGAAACATTTTCTATGAATGGTCCTTCCTAATCAGTACATGACAAATACACACACGTATGCACATATCTACACACAAACACATGTATGCACATACGCAGATGCACATATACACACATACAGTCATATAGACTTACACACACACACAAACATCTTTATACACAAACACACACATACACACACACACACAAGCAAGCATACATCTACACACACATTTGTTTGTATGCAAGCCAAAATGTGGCTACCTGCTGTGGAACTGTGTGCTACAGGTAAAGTGCTCAGAATTCTGCTAAACTGGTTCTCTGAATTCCACTGGCTCAGATGCAGGTCTTGGCAGCGTTGTGCTTCCTTGTCTTGGCGCATCTGCACCCCCTGAGGGGGGAGGTAGTACAAAGCTTCCGCAACGGCCCGTACTGCCTGGACTTCTTCTACAAGGGCAAGGTGCCCGAGTGGGACGTGCCCAAGCGTCACACCGTCTGTTTGTGTCAGCGCTTCAACAACGGCTACCACTTCGCCACGCTGTACAACACGGCCAACCGCATCGCCATCTACTCCGCCTACCGCTTTCAGACCAGCGACGGCGGCGGATGAGAGGATTACTGGTATATAGAGCCACAGGTGAGTACTGAGGCAGACTTGCAGCGACCTTCCTCCCCACGTACTTCAGCAGCTCTGCTGCAGCGTCACACTCCTCTCTGTGATATTTTCATAAGCATCACACTCCTGGTGGTGGATTCAACACCAAGAGCCTCATTTATCTGAAGAAATGGCTTTTCAGATTACCAGACACCATCTTACACACATGAAAATGAAAAAATACATTCTCAAACACACGCGCACACACACACGTGCACGCACGCACACACACACACAGTGGTCTAACTGCAGTGCTTGTGGACAGGAGCTGGAATAAAGACATGGAGTTCGCGGAGGAACTCGCAATCAACCACAAGGGGGTGTACTTCGGTCAGAGGCAGGCTCTCAATGAGAACTACATAAACAGTAACTATGATCGTGGGCACCTCAATCCAAATGGACACCACTCAGGTAATGCATCCCCATACCTTGGGTCTAATGCTAGGGAGGTCAAACCTGTTTTGGCGATCTTTCAGAAAACATATTTTGACAGTTTATTCTTCATGCATAATGTCATAAATGATACAGTATAGTGAAATAACAACACATAAATCGCTAATTTGCCAGAATATAACTGTTGTTTCCTATAATACGATTTTAAAAATTTGCTGCTTCGCTCCGCATGTAATCACTGTCGTTGGAGGGAAACGCATCATCACCTGTGCGAATTTTGGGGGTAGGGTTATCCGTGTTCCTTCAACAACATGAACCAATATTCTGTGGTATCCGTACAGTAAAACAAATATACCGTACGCAGTGACTGATATGTATTGCTATGGGATGCGTCATTTAATGAAAAGTGTGTACCCTCTCGGCCAGGTCGTCACTGTAAAAGAGAATGTGTTCTCAATGACCTATCTGGTTAAATTAAGGTAATGAATGAATGAATGAATGAATGAATGACTCTCAAAATGCAATATGTGCCAAAATGTCTCAGTTTCAGACAGTGGCCCCGTGGCCTCAAAATTCCATTGCAGTTGGGGACTGGAATCAACCAGGCTCATGTCCCCATTTTCACCCTAATAAAAAAAAACACCCATTCGTAAAACTAAAATCCTTTGTACCATACTGTAGACACCATCTTTGAGAAAAAATATATGTAAAAATATTGTTGTTCAAATGAGTTTTCCTGGCGACTTAGCCACCAGAAAACATGTAAACTGGCAACAGGTCATAGCTAACTGTGGCTATTCGAACTGTTGGAGATTTGGAATCCATAGACGGCGTATGTCTCATTTTAAACGTAATTACAAAAAACACCCATTCGTAAACCTCAAATGCTTTATATCACAATGTACATAAGACCTAGACTAAGACGTGCATGTAAGGATTGTGTTGTTCAAACGAGTTTTCCTGGTGACTTGGCCACCAGAATTAATACACTAGCAGCACGTCATAGGTGGCTATGGAATACTATTCTATCTGCAGTGGATTCGGATTCCAGAGGGCTGTGCATGTCTCCTTTGCACCGTAATTACAAAAAACACCCATTCGTAAAACTAAAATGCTTTATACCACAATGTAGAAAAGACCTTGAGTGTCATGGTTCTGTGTTTCTGTCTGTTTTTCCTTGTTGGGCCGCCAGATGGCGGCACTTCTGTTTTGTGTCCTGCTCGTTCCCTTGTTAATTGTATCATTGCTTTCAATTATTCTATCATTGTTCTCACCTGTGTCTTGTTATCCCCTCCTTTTCTGGGTTGATTGTTCTTTGAGTTCACCTGTGTCTTGTTACCCCTGTCTATTTAAGTTCTTTGTCCCCTTGACTCAGGTGCTGTAGGAGGCTTGAAATACGCCCTAATCTTGAGTGTTTGGCGGTGGAAGTTTGGCGTAGCCATAGTTCTATAACTATTATTAATTTTTATAATCCTTGTAAGCGTTTGGCATTGTCAGAGTTTGATGAGATTATGGAGCGTGTAAGATGTCCTATTATATGGGTTGGGGACTTTAATGCTCATAACCCTCTATGGGGCAGTGATAGCAAGGACATCAATGGAATAGTTGTAGAAGAGTTCCTGGATAAATATGATTTGGTAGCGATAAATGATGGAAGGCCGACCAGGTATCATATTTTAAGGAATACTTGCAGTCACGTAGACTTAACTATTGCTTCTTCAAACTTAGCCAGAATAGGGAAGTGGGATGTTATGGATGGACATCTACTGGGCAGTGATCATTATCCAATTGTATGCAGTTTCGGTAGACATCTGAGAATAGAAGTGGAAGAGAGAGTTCCCAGATATAATTTTTCTCAGGCTAAATGGGATGAATTTCAGGAGAGGGCTCAAAGTTTAGTAGAAGAGATAGATAGTGAGGGCTCTGTAGACAATTGGAATGCTTCTCTCAGTATGATGATCCATAAGGCAGCCTGTGGCACTATTCCTATGAAGAAGAATCCCAGATCTCGTGCATTGGTTCCTTGGTGGAATAAAGAGTGTGACACAGCTGTAAGAAACAGAAATAGGGCATATAGGAAATTAAGGAAACATCCAATGCTGTGTTATGCAATGGAATATAAGAGATTAAGGGCAGTAACAAGAAGAGTAATTAAAAATGCAAAAAGAAATAGTTGGAGAAGATATTGTGGAACACTAGGCCCTGAGACTCCTGTAAGGCACCTGTGGGCAGCGATACACAGAATGTCAGGATTGTATAAAAGAAGACCAATTCCGGTTTTACAGAATGGCGAGGTGGAAGCAGTATCCGACAAAGGAAAAGCTGACATGTTTGTTGATGTCTTTCAAGCAGTGCATAGATCTGGGAATTTGGGAGTTGAGAGAGGTATGAAGAGGAGCAATCTGATGTTAGCTAATCAGTGGAAGCTGGATAGGAGTTCAGAAAATGACAATCCAATAAATTTGTTTTTTACTATGAAAGAAGTGAGGGATGCCATTTATTCTGGTGCAAACACTACTCCTGGGAGAGATGGGCTGTCTTATGAATTATTCAAATATTTGGATGAGTTAGTTCTTGAAGAAATTCTAGCTTTGTTTAACTCGGTGTGGGCAGAGGGTTGTCTACCTAAGGAATGGAAACATGCAGTCGTAGTCCCTATCTTGAAACCAGGTAAAGATGCATCTGACCCCAGTTCATATTGGCCTATAGCATTAACATCAGTGCTTTGTAAAATCATGGAAAGGATGATTACCAATAGGCTTGTTTATTTTTTAGAAAGTAAGGAACTTTTTGCCAATTTCCAAAATGGCTTCAGAAATGGTAGGTCAACAATGGAGTCAGTCACAGTTTTAGACCAAGATATTAAAAAGGCATTTAATAGTAAAGAAATAGTGGTAAGTGTATTTTTGGATATTGAGAAAGCTTATGATTCCTTGTGGAAGGAGGGACTAATGATTAAAATATATGATTTAGGAGTTTGAGGTAGAATGTTCAATTGGATCAAAGATTTTCTAATGAAAAGAACAATACAAATACAAGTGGGTGGGAAAAGCTCAAAAATCGTTGAAATAGGAAATGGTACCCCGCAAGGAAGTGTAATTAGCCCAGTCCTATTTAATATAATGATAAATGATATATTTAGTAACATTGGAAGAGGGTTTGGACAGTCTTTATTTGCAGATGATGGTGCCATTTGGAGAAGAGGAAGAAACGCAGAGTTTATTTTAAAACAAGTCCAAAAGGCTCTAGTTTCTGTAGAAGAATGGGCAGACAAATGGGGCTTTAAAATCTCAGCTGCAAAGTCTAAATTTATGATATTTGGTTTTAGAAGAAAGTTACCTAACCTAGGTAACTTTCACATGCACATGTATGGATCTTCACTGGAGAGAGTGAAAGACTTCAAATTTCTGGGAATTTGGTTTAAAGAACGAATGACTTTGGCTGTTCATACAGCAAGAGCACTAGCAAAAGGCAAAAAAGTGTTAAATGTCATGAGAAGTCTGGCTGGATGTGACTGGGGGGCAGAGAGAGAGACTATGCATTTAATATACCAGGCAATGATAAGATCTGTACTTGACTATGGGTGTTTTGTTTATGGCTCAGCTGCCAAGTTGGTGCTTGGGAAATTAGACATTCTACAGAGCAAGGCATTGAGACTCTGCTGTGGGGCTTTTAAAACTTCCCCAATTCCTGCACTGCTTATTGAAATGGGAGAAATGCCCTTATACTTAAGGCGTATTAAGTTGGGGCTGCAGTACTGGGTAAAACTAAGTGGAGCTAATCAAACCCAGCCAGGTGTCTTTTACAAGGGTCATGGGATCCGGGTGGCAAGATTAAAAGGAAACCATCTTTTGACAGTGTAAATCAGTGAGCCAGTAAATTGAGAATGGAGCAGGAAAGCATAGCAAATCATGCGGGCTGGTTACCTGTACCTTTTTGGTTAATGCATGAGCTGGACATTGACCTCACTTTTTTACAAGAAAAGGACAGTAGTGTGATAGTTTCAAAAATAGAACATTGCCTTAACAGAGAAATGGAATCTTATTTGAAAGTTTTTACAGATGGTTCTAGGGACCCAGAGAGTGGGAAAGCAGGATTTGGACTGTATTTGGCTCAGTTTGGTCTTAGGATTGAGCGGCGTGTCACTAATGGAAGTTCTGTCTTCACAACAGAACTACTGGCAATTCTTTGGGCTTTGTGGTGGACAGAGGACGTAAGACCAAAGAAAGTCCTCATTTGTTCTGACTCAGCAGCTGCTCTAATGGCTATAAGAGGACTTAAATCAAAAGGTCGGCCTGACCTTATTAATGAGATCTTATCTGTTTTGTTCAAAATTGGGAAATCTGGTTCCGAAGTCAAGTTCTGCTGGGTTCCTGGGCATACTGGAGTTGAGGGAAATGAAATAGCTGACGCTATAGCAAAGGCAAGTCTTAAGAAAGGAGAAATAGACGTAAATATATCCCTGGGAAGGGTGGAACCTAGAGGAAAAATCAAGGAGGGTGCTGAAAGAGAATGGCAGGGATTATGGGAAAAGGAGACTAAAGGAAGACACTATTTTTATTTTCATCCTCAGATTAAAAAACCCAGTTGTTGGTCTGGAACCCGAAGAGATTCAGTTAAAATTAGCAGACTGAGGCTTGGACACTGTGGGTTAAATCATTACTTGCACATTGTAGGAAAACATCCAACAGGACTATGTGAGTGTGGAAACCCAGAAACAGTCAAGCATGCTCTCCTGGAGTGTGGCAAGTATAAAGCAGAGAGGGAAATTTTCTATAAGAGATTGTCAGACCTAGGAGTAGTTGCATTCTCCATTAAATCTTTTTTTTGGCCAAAGCGAGAACCACCAGCTGATCACCAATACAGTTTTACAGTTCCTGCATGATTCAGGGCTGTATATGAGAGTATGAGCTGCAATTGTTAAATTTCTATCCTGCGGAGGGCAGTAATACGCCTAGTTGCGTCTACACTGCCGAAAAACTAAGAAGAAGACGACGACGACGACTCGGGTGCTGGTTCCTTGTGTTTGTTTCCGACTTGTGCTCGTTCCTGACTTGTGTTTGTTTCTGACCAAATGTACCTACCCTTGTACACTGCCTGCCTGCGTTCTGCCCTGCCTGTGTTTTTGAGTTCCTTGTTTTCTGTTTTCTTAGATATTTTTGGAGTTTGTGTTTTTGCCCATCGTGGCCTTTTCTGTTCCCCATTTGTGTTTGCCCTTTTGTTAGTAAAGTCTGTTAATTTTCCCTTTTGAGTTTCTTTCCTGTTTTTGTTCTCCTTTGTTTTTTGTTCTTATTAAAAGTAATATTCTCAGTTTGGATTTTCCCCGTTGGGTTTTTGAATATTTTTGACTCCGCGTTTGGGTCCTAACCCCCCACCTCCCTGACAGTAGGATCCAGCCACTTCTGGACCCAGCGGAGTTTTTTTTTTCCTTCTCCTCCCCCCCTTACCATTTCGAGGTTTTGTTTTTCAGTCATGCCACTGGTGTGGAGCAAGCCGGTGGTGGCTGGGGGGACCTCCGGGCCAGGTCCTGCCATTGGGCAGGCCCCCCTGTCCAGTAGACAGTGGGCAGACCGACTCTTTGACACGTGCCAGGGGTCGCACCCACTTTTGGACTACGTGAGGGAGTTCCGTGCTGTAGCCACACAGGCGGGGGGCCACCGCCGCCTGCTCTGGCCATTGTCCCGCAGGGGCCGCCTGCTCTGCCCGTTGTCCCGCAGGGGCCGCCTGCTCTGCCCGTTGTCCCGCAGGGGCCGCCTGCTCTGCCCTGTGTCCCGGAGGGGCCTCCACCGCCTGCTCCGCCTCGAGCCCCGGAGAGGCCTCCAGAGCCGCCTCGAGCCCCGGAGAGGCCTCCTGAGCTGCCTCGAGCCCAGGAGAGGTCACCTGCTCCGTCTGTTGTCCGGCAGGGGCTGCCTGCTTTACTTGTCCCGCAGGGGTCGCCTGCTCTGCCCGTTGTCCCGCAGTGGCCGCCTGCTCTGCCCGTTGTTCCGCAGGGGCCACCACCGCCTGCTCTGCCCGTTGTTCCGCAGGGGCCACCGCCGCCTGCTCTTCCCGATGTCCTGGAGGGGCCTACTCCGCCTGCTCCGCCTCAAGCCCTGGAGAGGCCTCCAGAGCCGCCTCGAGCCCCGGACAGGCCTCCTGCGCCATCCAGTGCCCAGGAGAGGCCGCCGGCTCCGTCTGTTGTCCGGCAGGGGCCGCCTGCTTTACATGTTCCGCAGGGGCCTCCGCCGCCTGCCCTGCCCATTGTTCCGCAGGGGCCATCCCCGCCCGCTCCGCCCCGAGTCCCGGAGGGGCCTTCGCCGCCTGCTCTGCCTCGAGCCCCGGAGAGGCCGCCTGCTCCATCTGTTGTCCCGCAGGGGACGCCGCGGCCTGCCCTGGCCGCTGTTCCGCAGGCGAAGCCACCTGCCTTGCTCAGTGTCCATGCCCTGTCCAGTGTCCATGCCTTGCCCAGTGTTCAAGCCTTGCTCAATGTCTGTGCTTCCCCTGGTGTTCCCTCGTTCCCCGGTGTTCTCGCTCCCCCCAGTGTTCTCGCTCCCCCCAGGGTCCGTTCTCCCCCTAGGGTCCATTCTCCCCCTAGTGTTGTCGCTCCCCCTAGTGTTGTCGCTCCCCCCAGTGTCCGTCCTCCCCCTGGTGTTGTCGCTCCCCCTGGTGTTGTCGCTCCTCCTAGTGTTTGTCTTCCCCCTGGTGTCGTCACTCCCCCTGGTGTTGTCGCTCCCCCTGGTGTTGTCGCTCCTCCTAGTGTTTGTCTTCCCCCTGGTGTCGTCACTCCTCCTGGTGTTGTCGCTCCCCCTGGTGTCGTCGCTCCTCCTAGTGTTCGTCCTCCCCCTGGTGTCGTCACTCCCCCTGGTGTCGTCGCTCCCCCTAGGGTTCGTTCTCCCCCTAGTGTGGTCGCTTCCCCCAGTGTGGTCGCTCCCCCCCTAGTGTCCGTACGCCGCCTAGTGTTCCCAAGCCGTCGCTGCCCCCACCCAGTTCTCAGAGACCTCGCCCCATCCTGGTTCCCAACCGTGTGTCTGTGTTCTCCTGCCCCCTTATCGATCTGTCTGCCCGCTTGCCTGTCCACCTGTTTGCCCGCTTGTCTGTCAGCCAGTATGTTGGCCTGTTTGTCTGCCCCCCAGGCCGTCGCCCCATCGGCCAATCTGTTCTCCCGCCTGTCTGCCTGTCTTTCGGTGTGCCAGTCTGCGTGTTTTTTGTCCTGTTTGCCAGTTTGTCAGTCCGTGTGTCAGTCTTGGAGTTCACCCCTCTCCTTCCCTGTCTGTCTGTCTCTTAGTGTGTCTGTCGGTGTTGCCGTGTGCCTCCCCGCCTGCTTGTCCCTTTGTCTGTCCTTGTAGGTCTCCCGGTGTTGTTCCTGTGTCTGTGTCAGTCCATTCTTTGTCAGTCTCCATCCACTCCAGTGTCGTCGGAGTCCAGTTCCATGTAGTATTGTGAGTCCGCTCTGTGTCTGTCTGTTGCTCCAGTCCTGTGTTGTGTTTGTCTGTTTCGTGTGGTGTCTTGGTGTTCCGTATGTGTCAGTTGGGTCCAGCCCGTTCCTGTCTTGAGTCCAGTCCTTTCTTGTTGAGTCCAGTCCCTTCCTGTCTAAGTCTCAGTCCAGTGTTCAGTCTTGTGTCTAAGTCCAGTCCAGCGTTCTGTCTCGTTCCAGTCCAGTGTACTGTCTAGTCATTTTCCAGTCCGGTGTTTCTGTCGCGTCCCTGTCCAGTCCGGTGTTTGTCGCGTCCCTGTCCAGTCCGGAGTCCAGTCCAGTCCTGTTCCTGCCCCAGTCCGGAGTCCAGTCCAGTCCTGTTCCTGCCCCAGTCCTGTGTCCAGTCCAGTTCCTGTTCCTGCCCCAGTCCTGTGTCCAGTCCAGTTCCTGTTCCTGCCCCAGCCCTGTGTCCAGTCCAGTCCAGTCCTGTTCCTGCCCCAGGTCCTGAGTCCTGAGTCCTGAGTCCTGAGTCCTGAGTCCTGAGTCCTGAGTCCTGAGTCCTGAGTCCTGTCTAGCCCGGTTCCTGAGTCCAGTCCCATCCAGTTCCTGAATCCGGTTCCAGTCCTGAGTCCTGTTCCTGTCCGGTTCCAGTCCTGAGTCCTGTTCCTGTCCAGTCCAGTCCTGAGTCCTGCTCCCCCGTCTGTGCTCCAGTCCTGAGTCCTGTTTCCTGCACCCACCCTCTGGTTCACACCCTCCCCAGGTCGGCCTTGTGGGACATCAGGAGCCATCCCTTGGGGGGGGGGGGGGTACTGGCATGGTTCTGTGTTTCTGTCTTTTTCCTTGTTGGGCCGCCAGATGGCGGAACTTCTGTTTTGTGTCCTGCTCGTTCCCTTAATTGTATTATTGCTTATCAATTATTCTATCATTGTTCTCACCTGTGTCTTGTTACCCTGTCTATTTAAGTTCTTTGTCCCCTTGACTCAGGTGCTGGTTCCTTGTGTTTGTTTCCGACTCTGCCTGCCTGTGTTCTGCCCTTCCCATGTTGAGTTCCTCGTTTTCTGTTTTCTTAGATATTTTTGCAGTTTGTTTTTGTCCATCGTGGCCTTTTCTGTTCCCCATTTGTGTTTGCCCTTTTGTTAGTAAAGTCTGTTAATTTTCCCTTGAGTTTGTCTTTCCTTACTCTGCGCCTGGGTCCTAGCCCCCGTACCGTGACATTGACGAAGAAATACATATTAAAATATCATTGTTAAATCAAGGTTTAGCTGTCTAGACATGCCAGAAAACATTTTATAGGGCTTCATCGGCATAATTTGGATGAATCGCAATTGAACAGTCAGGATGATATCAAGACAGGGATTGGCTACAATTTGAATAACATTTCATTTCAGCAAAACAAAATCCATTCTGGGGTTATTTTATTTTATTTTTTTTGGTGCCAGATCGCTTCTGAAATGGCTGTAGAATTCTAAGTCCCTCAGGACGCTGGCAGCTGTAACGTTTTGAGGACACCTACATATACGAACGTATCTAACTAATAACCAATTCATATTTTAAACATTTCACTGAGTTTTTCTTGTGATGAACCGCGTAATGCCTTCAATGTGGTTAGATTTTTTTATAATGACCCCATTCATTTTGGTGAAGCATTAAGTGCAGGCACAAATGCTCGTAAAGAGTCAAGTTTGCATAAAAATTCCTGATTTCTCAAGTAAAAAAAATATCGCTGAACTATCAGTGCACTTTTGAAACAATTTAATTGCTCTATCTACTCCAATTTTGTATTTCCTTGTCAAATGACCTGTTAGTGAGCCCAGATGCCAATTTTGTCTTATGTTTGTACATGGAACTCCCATTGTGATAACATTGCAGGCAGAACGTTCGACCTCCCTACTAATGCATACTATACAAAAATCTCCATTATAGTCTTTCTCTGTATGCTCTGTTTGGTTTTTATACTGTGGCTGAAGGAGTTCTGAGAGGATGTTCACACAAAAAATAGCAAAGAATGCCAAACAGAGGCAGTGAGGAAACTAGGATTCCTGTAACTCAGACAAGCATTCAGTTCTGCTTCTTTTTTTTTTTTTTTCTTCTCCCCTCAGCAGGCCTGCCCAACTGGTAATGGGGTTTCTAAGAGTGAATTCAGTATGGTCAGCTGTGCATTGTGTTACTAATGCAATTCAAACCAGGTTTGTTGTCTTGAGAGCAGTACCCTGAGGTAGAACATTACAGTTGCGGAACGGAAATTGAGTGAATGTACTTTTAAGAAAGCGGGATCCCCTAAAAATGGTCTTACCATCTTTCTCTATCCTCTCTCTCTCTCTCTCTCTCTCTCTCTCTCTCTCTCTCCTTCCTGCAGGGGACAGTCGTCAGGCCACATTTACACACGCCAACGTGGTGCCACAGAACCGCAAGCTGAACAATGGTACCTGGAATAATTGAGACTTGTCTGCAAAAAAACCTCACAACGTGCTCGCAGGCCTACGTTCTGGTGGGCGCCATCCCTTCCGCTAACAACTGGATCATCAAGAACGTCATGCGGGTCAACATCCCCGACTACATCTGGAACGCCTACTGCTGCCTGGGCAACAACGGCCGGCCCATCCATAGCGGGGGGGCCATAGCTAACAACACTGAGAAGACCCGTGTCAAGAGGCACACTCTCTCAAAGCTGAAACTGCTCCTGAGTCAGTACACCAACTCAACAGTGAAGGAGCTCTTTCGCAACAACTGTGGAGCTTAGAGGAGTATGGTATGTTAGAGATGTGTAGTCAGACACACCCCACAGGGGATATTTCACTCTTTACATTTTTCTGTGCCAATTACCATACAAGAGTCATTTACTTCCCTGTAATTCCCATTGCCCATAAGCTTATTATCTAATACATACACCAAAAACTCACCTATTTGCACTTTAGGCATTTGGCTGATGCTTTTAGCCAAAGTGACTTAAAGAAAGGAGCACTTAATATGGTAAGAACACCCCCACTATAAAAAGGCCACATTGCAATCTCACAAATTCTCCCCATTCAGCTCTTAAATAATCAACATTGTTTAATTTCGATGTGGTTTCAGCTACTGTAATAATGGAAGTAAAGACAAACTTCCATGGGTCAATAACACCATTTATTATGTAGCTAACCATGCCTGCTTCCACAAGCGCACACACACACACACACACACACATGCGCGCGCACACCTGTCCCTGGCTCATAAATGTCTGCGTGATTCTGCCATTCACAATAAAGGCTTAATTCTTCAGTAATCAGGCCCATCCTGTCTGATTGCATAAGGGAATAAATAGGCAAATGACACCATACAGTACAATAAGCCACTGAGCTACATCAAAACTGAAGGATACCTACACAAGTCCCTGGAGTATGTTACTCTGAGTAGTATGCTGTGTAGACACACAGTCACCAAGCAATGACCCTGGATCCTTTAACATATGTCTGATGGATTTAAAATGACACTTGGTATTTGCAGGCCTCTAGCTCGTAGAGACTCACGTTTGTAACTGACAATTCCTAGACCGCTGTATGGTGGCACCATCTAACGTGTCTCCTACTGCCTTGGACAGCTAATGTTAGCTAGCAGACTAGCGTTAGTTAATGATATTTAAAAGGCAGTGGCTCACATCATTTCTATCACAAACTCTCAGTGTGACACTGAAGTATAATTGCAGCGTTGCCATGGAAAAGAGGTCAGAGTTTGAACCAGGGCCTTTTACAGGAAGAACCACAATGGGCCCGTGAGAAAATTAAGAACAGCCAAACACAACAGCAGAAAGGACAGCAGACAAAGAATACCATGTGGGGGGTTTATGAAGATTGTGAGGAGATTGAAATTGATACAATACAGACAATAAGTATTAGGCTGCCTGTGGTTAAAAAAAAAAATTTAGGTAGAGAAGAATTCAGGCAATTTATGCACATTTATTGAAAAACAAACCGAAGTGCAAACTTTTTTTCCCTCCAATTTCTACTTACAATTTTACTTAAAAATAATGTAAGACACAACTTTCCTCAAAATAGCCTCCTTTGGCTTTAATGACAATTAAATAAATGATAGGAAGTCCATATCCATTCGTTCTGCACAGTGGGAGCTCAAATGGTGGGAGAGGGGTGGAGTGCTAGTTGAATTCCACTGAATACAATGAATCAGCAACTATGATCAGCTGGTCAAAAAGGAAGTGATTCTACCATTTCCCAATCTTTCTTAGTTGTGTTGACGGTGCTTGGCCCACTGGAGTCTTTCTTTCTTGTTAACAGCACATATCAAGGGCTCTTTCAGATACACATCCGTTTAGACCAAGAGATCGCAGTCCCCATTTCACTGCAGGCAGGGAAACTAGTTTCTCTCTAGTTGCATTGAGGTCGTTTTGTATTTGTGGTGCAGTGATTTCAAGACGGTTTCACAGAGCCCGTGAGGGGGAAGGGTGAAGGCGTTTGTTTATTTGGTTTTGTGTTGCTGTGGGTGCCATCTCTCTCTCTCCATGCGGCAAACAAGAGTCCACTCCTCGAAACTTCAGCATCACCCACCCAAGGGCGTGGCTTGAAGAAAGGGGTCAAGGAAGGATGTAAAAGGCTGTGAGGGGGGAGATTTTTGGCAGATATTTTGGAAACACACTTCTGATCAACACCAGCCTTTTTCTCTGAGTAACAACCCATTCCAACAGTGAGACCAACAAAGGTGAGAAACAGTGGGGGGGTTTCTTTTAGTGTCTGTATGATTCACGTTTCCTTTATATTTTAGATTCTTAGTAACATGCTCAGCTAGAGTTATAACCTCTGGGTAGGGGGCACATATATAACCCAAAGAACCAGTAAGGTGCATAACACCTAGCTAACTGCAATTGTGTGAGAGGGAGCTCAAATAAACTTTACTCATATGTATTGTGAACCAAAAACTTGGGTCAATAGGTCGCTTTGAATTCTGTATAATTTTTTTAAATGAGTATAGATCTCACAGGAGCTTATAAAGGTGTTAGAAGCAGACTCCATTACCAGTGAAGTAAAGACCTGATCTCTATACTAGGGTTGGATCCACACTTAGCATCAGTATTCACTCCTCTACATATAGAGCAGGCGAGATGTGTTAGATTGGGCCCTGGGAGTGGACTAAGGTGAGTCGGCTTGGGTAGCGGTCTATCTAGCGTGATTCAAGGAGGGGTCTTCAGCACAAAGCACTATTCGGATATAGTTGGTACAAATGCTATACTATGTATGGTAATCAGGGGTAATGTATAACATTACCCCTGATTACCGCCATAACATATGGGACAAAGACACATTTGTTCCTGATTTGACTTTGTACTCCACAATTTTTAATGTGTAACCAAACATGTGGTTCAAGTGTAGATTCTCAGCTTTGGGGGCTATGTATAAAAAGTGGTGTGATTTCTACATGGTGAAACCAAACTGTATAAAAATATCCTTTAATTAAAGCTGAGCATCTGCTTTGTTGCAAATATTATGAAGGGCACCATATACAATTACATATTAATAAGATAAAAAATGAAACATTTTCTATGAATGGTCCTTCCTAATCAGTACATGACAAATACACACCTATGCACATATCTACACACAAACACATGTTTGCACATACGCAGGTGCACATATACACACATACAGTCATATAGACTTACACACACACACACAAACATCTTTATACACAAACACACACATACACACACACACAAGGAAGCATACATCTACACACACATTTGTTTGTATGCAAGCCAAAATGTGGCTACCTGCTGTGGAACTGTGTGCTACAGGTAAAGTGCTCAGAATTCTGCTAAACTGGTTCTCTGAATTCCACTGGCTCAGATGCAGGTCTTGGCAGCGTTGTGCTTCCTTGTGTTGGCGCATCTGCACCCCCTGAGGGGGAAGGTAGTGATAAGCTTCCAGAACGACCAGCAGTGCCTGGACTTCTTCTACGAGCGCACGGTGCCCAAGTGGGACGTGGCCAATCCTAACAATCCTAACGCCGCCTGTTTGTGTCAGCGCTTAAACAACCGCTACCACTTCGCCACGCTGTACGACAAGAGCAACCGCATCCCCGTCTACTCCGCCTACCGCTTTGAGACCAGCGACGACAGCGGTCGCGAGGATTACTGGTATATAGAGCCACAGGTGAGTACTGAGGAAGACTCACAGCGACCTTCCTCCCCACTTACTTCAGCAGCTCTGCTGCAGCGTCACACTCCTCTCTGTGATATTTTCATAAGCATCACACTCCTGGTGGTGGATTCAACACCAAGAGCCTCATTTATCTGAAGAAATGGCTTTGCAGATTACCAGACACCATCTTACACACATGAAAATGAAAAAATACATTCTCAAACACACGCACACACACACACACACACACACGCACACACACATAGTGGTCTGACTGCAGTGCTGTTTCACAGCTTGTGGACAGGAACTGGAAAGCAGAGATGGAGTTCGCGGAGGAACTCGCAATCAAACACCCGGGGGTGGACTTCAGTAAGAGTCAGGCTCTCAATGAGGACTACACAAACATTAACTATGACCGTGGGCACCTCAATCCAAATGGACACCACACAGGTAATGCATCCCCATACCTTGAGTCTAATACTAGGGAGGTCAAACCTGTTTTGGCGATCTTTCAGAAAACATATTTTGACAGTTTATTCTTCATGCATAATGTCATAAATGATACAGTATAGTGAAATAACAACATATAAATCGCTAATTTGCCAGAATATAACTGTTGTTTCCTATAATACGATTTTAAAAATTAGCCGCTTCGCTCCGCATGTAATCACTGTGGTTGGAGGGAAACGCATCATCACCTGTGCGACTTTTGGGGGTGGGGTTATCCCTGTTCCTTCAACAACATGAACCAATATTTTGTGGTACCCGTACAGTAAAACAAATATACTGTACGCAGTGACTGGTATGTATTGTTATGGGATGCGTCATTTAATGAAAAGTGTGTACCCTCTCGGCCAGGTCCTCACTGTAAAAGAGAATGTGTTCTTAATGACCTATCTGGTTAAATTAAGGTAATGAATGAATGAATGAATGACTCTCAAAATGCAATATGTGCCAAAATGTCTCAGTTTCAAACAGCGGCCTGGTGGCTTCAAAATTCCATTGCAGTTGGGGACTGGAATCAACCAGGCTCATGTCCCCATTTTCACCCTAATAAAAAAAAAACACCCATTCATAAAACTAAAATCCTTTATACCATACTGTAGACACCATCTTGGAGAAAAAATATATGTAAAAATATTGTTGTTCAAATGAGTTTTCCTGGCGACTTAGCCACCAGAATACATGTAAACTGGCAACAGGTCATAGCTAACTGTGGCTATTCGAACTGTTGGAGATTTGGAATCCATAGACGGCGTATGTCTCATTTTAAATGTAATAACAAAAAACACCCATTCGTAAACCTCAAATTCTTTATACCACAATGTACATAAGGCCTTGACGAAGACGTGCATGTAAGGATTGTGTTGTTCAAACGAGTTTTCCTGGTGACTTGGCCATCAGAATTAATACACTAGCAGCACGTTATAGGTGCCAATGGAATACTATTCTATCTGCAGTGGATTCGGATTCCAGAGGGCTGTGCATGTCTCCTTTGCACCGTAATTACAAAAAACACCCATTCGTAAAACTCAAATGCTTTATACCACAATGTAGATAAGACCTTGACAAAGAAATACATATTAAAATATCATTGTTCAATCAAGGCTTAGCTGTCTAGACATGCCAGAAAACATTTTATAGGGCCTCTTCATCGGCATAATTTGGACAAATCGGAATTGAACAGTCAGGATGATGTCAAGACAGGGATTGGCTACAATTTGAGTAACATTTCATTTCAGCAAAACAAAATCCCTTCTGGGGTTATTTTGATAGCGAGGGTCGTTTTTTTTTTTGGTGCCAGATCGCTTCTGAAATGGCCCTCAGGACGCTGGCAGCTGTAACGTTTTGAGGACACCTAAATATACGAACGTATCAATAACTAATAACCAATTAATATTTTAAACATTTCACAGTGAGTTTTTCTTGTGGTGAACTGAGTAATAATGCCTTCAATGTGGTTAGATTTTTTATAATGACCCCATTCATTTTGGTGAAGCATTAAGTGCAGGCACAAATGCTCATAAAGGGTCAAGTTTCCTGATTTCTAAAGTAAAAAAATAATATCGCTGAACTATCAGTGCCCTCTTGAAATGATTTAATTGCTCTATCTACTCCAATTTTGTATATTTCCTTGTCAAATGACCTGTTTAAGTGAGCCCAGATGCCAATTTTGTTTTATGTTTGTACATGGAACTCCCATTGTGATAACATTGCAGGCAGAACGTTCAACCTCCCTACTAATGCATACTATACAAAAATCTCCATTATAGTCTTTCTCTGTATGTTCTGTTTGGTTTTTATACTGCGGCTGAAGGAGTTCTGAGGGGATGTTCACACAAAAAATAGCAAATAATGCTAAACAGAGACAATAAGAAAACTAGGATGCCTGTGACTCAGACAAGCGTTCAGTTCCACTTTTTTTGCTGGTTTTTTATTCCAGCAGACCTGCCCAACTGGTAATTGGGTCTCTAAGAGTGAATTCAGTATGGTCAGCTGTGCATTGTGTTACTAATGCAATTCAAACCAGGTTTGTTGTCTTGAGAGCAGTACCCTGAGGTAGAACATCACAGTTGCGAAATGGATATTGAGTGAATCTACTTTTAAGAAAGCAGCATCCCCTAAAAATGATCCTCCATCTCTCTCTATATCTTTTATCTCTCTAACTCTCTCTCTCTCTCTCTCCCCTTCCTGCAGGGGACAGCCGTCAGGCCACGTTCACACTCACCAACGTGGTGCCACAGAACCGCAAACTGAACCAGAATGCCTGGAATGAGTATGAGACGGATCTGCAACAAAACCTCAAAACGTGCTCGCAGGCCTACGTTCTGGTGGGCGCCATCCCTTCCGCTAACAACTGGATCATCAAGAACGACAAACCTCGGGTCAACATCCCCGACTACATCTGGAACGCCTACTGTTGCCTGGACAACAACGGCCGGCCCCTCCGTAGCGGGGGGGCCATAGCTAACAACACTGAGCAGAACCGCGTTGACAGGCACACTCTCTCAGAGCTGAAAACACTCCTGAAACAGTACACCAAATCAAAAGTGTTGGTGCTCTTTCGCAACAACTGTGGAGCTTAGAGGAGTATGGTATGTTAGAGATGTGTAGTCAGACACACCCCACAGGGCATATTTCCCTCTTTATACGTTTCTGTGCCAATTAACATACAAGAGTCATTTACTTCCCTGTAATTCCCATTGCCCATAAGCTTAGTATCTAATACATGCACCAAAACTCACCTATTTGCAATTTAGGCATTTGGCTGATGTTTTTAGGGGAAAAAGGCAACACTGCAATCTCACAAGTTCTCCCCATTCAGCTCTTAAATAATCAACATTGTTTAATTTCGATGTGGTTACAGCTACTGTAATAATGGAAGTAAAGACAAACTTCTGTGGGTCAATAACACCATTTATTATGTAGCTAACCATGCCTGCTTCCACACACACACACACGCATGCGCACACACACACACACACACACACACGCACGCACACACCTGTCCCTGGCTCTCATAAATGTTTGCATAATTCTGCCATTCACAATAAAGGCTTAATTCTCCAGTAATCATTCCCAGCTTGTCTGATTGCATAAGGGAATAAATAGGCAAATGACACCATACGGTACAATAAGCCACTGAGCTACATCAAAACTGAAGGATACCTATACAAGTCCCTGGAGTATGTTACTCTGAGTAGTATGCTGTGTAGACACACAGTCACCAAGCAATGACCCTGGATCCTTTAACATATGTCTGATGGATTTAAAATGACACTTGGTATTTGCAGGCCTCTAGCTTGTAGAGACTCACGTTTGTAACTGACAATTCCTAGACCTCTGTATGGTGGCACCATCTAACGTGTCTCCTACTGCCTTGGGTAGCTAATGTTAGCTAGCAGACTAGCGTTAGTTAATGATATTTAAAAGGCAGTGGCTGACATCATTTCTATCACAAACTCTCAGTGTGACACTGAAGTATAATTGCAGCGTTGCCATGGAAAAGAGGCCAGAGTTTGAACCAGGGCCTTTTACAGGAAGAACCACAATGGGCCCGTGAGAAAATGAAGATGCAAAGAAAAGCCAACCACAACGACAGGAAGGAAACATGACTGTAGATGAAGAAAACCACGTGGGGCGTTTATGAAGATTGTGAGGAGATTGAAATGGATACAATACACGCAATAAGTATTAGGCTGCCTGTGGTCTTTAAAAAAAAAAAATTAGGTAGAGAAGAATTCAGTTAATTTATGCACAGTTAAAAAACAATTTGAAAAAACATTTGAAAAACAAACCGAAGTACAAACATTTTTTTTCCAATGTCTACTTACAATAACACAAAAAGATGAGTTTTACTTAAAAATAAACTAAGACACAACACTCCTCAAAATAGCCTTCTTGGGCTTTAATTACAATTAAATAAATTATTGGAAGTCTCAAACTTTTCCCCTCCTAATGTGTAGGTGCCCGTATGAAGATTCTAGGGGTGATGCGTGGTGAAGAACTGAATTGGAGATGCTTTAAAAAAATTATTGTGTCAGTCTAACTGAAACTGTTTCTCTGCAGATATCGACACTGGAAGACGAAGAAGCAGCTCAACCAACTATAAACAGATAGAACCACATATTCATCAACCACACGGTAACAGAAGTGTTGGGAATGCAGATCTGGTGATGAAGATCGGCATCAGGCCCTTGCCAACTGGGTTCTTCCATCTAGAGTGTTTTTGTTAATTGCTTGCTAAACTTGATAACCTTCCTGAAAACGAGAGAAATACATGGAAAAGATATATTAGAACTTCTTAAGAAAACTCTGTCACAAGTTTCACCACTGACACGCAGCACCATACTGCAGGTTAGGACAGCAAACAACAGTAACGTCAGCACTGATGATTTGGCTCAGTATAGAACAGTTTAGTACAGTGTGAATTGGACTTGATGTGAGCATTGCTTTGAATAACTGTTTCATAATGCGTATTATACCTTATCGGACCAGTGTTTTGTAGTTGTTCAAATGACCTTCCGTATGCACTTATTGCACTTCGCTTTGGATAAAATGACTGTAATGTAATGTAATGTAATAGCTAAGCTGAACTACCATGTAAGTGGATGACGCTATATGGATAATGTGTGCTGCCATAATTTAGCTACAATTACAGATAGCAGGCTATTAAGTTAGCAATGCACAATCCTATTTGTAACTATAGCTCCTATTTGTAACTATGTCCTGAGCTATGTCAGGGGTGACATAGCTCAGGACATAAGAACGGTTGTCTGGCAGTCGGAGGGTTGCCGGTTCGATCCCCGCCCTGGGTGTGTCGAAGTGTCCCTGAGCAAGACACTTAACCCCTAACTGCTCTGGTGAGTGAGAGGCATCAATTGTAAAGCGCTTTGGATAAAAGCGCTATATAAATGCAGTCCATTTACCATTTACCATTTATAGCTAAAAGTAAACTAACTCAACTCCCTAGCTAGCATGCTATCTCCTACTGCCTTGGGTAGCTAATGTTAACTAGCAAACTAGCAATAGTTAATGATATTTAAAACGCGGAGGCACACATCATTTCTATCACAAACTATCAGTGACACTGAAGTATAATTACAGGGTTGTGATGGAAAAGAGGCCTAAGTTTGAACCAGTGATTCTTTTCAGAAATGGCCAAACACAGAGGAGGAAGAAGAACCGCCAGTGGATGAAGCTGAGCAGAAGGCAGAAGTCATGAAAGCATCTGCACATCTTGAGAAGGAACAACACAGTGGCTGTGCTCCTTCCAAAGAAGAACCACAAGGGGCCAGTGTGAAAATGAAGATAAGAAAAGCACAGAAAAGCCAACCGCAAGGGCACATATATAACTCAAAGAACCAGTAAGGTGCATAACACCTAGCTAACTGCAATTGTGTGAGAGGGAGCTCAAATAAACTTTACTCATATGTATTTTGAACCAAAAACTTGGGTCAATAGGTCGCTTTGAATTCTGTATAATTTTTTAAATGAGTATAGATCTCACAGGAGCTTATAAAGGTGTTAGAAGCAGAGCCCATTACCAGTGAAGTAAAGACCTGGGCTGCGTTTCCGAGTTTCAATGTACCTTAACGTTTTACGAAGGTTCTTAAGGTATACCTTTCAAAGGGAAACCGTTTTTTTTTACGAGTGTTTCCCAAACTATACCTTAAGGCAACTCTTAAGGGACAACTCAAAGGTACATCGTAAGTTGGAGCTGGCCTTCACTGTGGTGCTGAAAAGTTTATCATTCGATGCCAAGCGAATCGATTGTCTCACTTGTAAAGGCTTGTGAATGACGTTTTAATATAACAAATGTTGTCATAATCATTTTACATCAATCTAATATTGCAGAAGAGGAAGCTATGCCTAATAGAGATCATCTGTTAATCTCTTTAAGAGTCAGTTAAGACGAGACCTTGTGATAATTTCAATAAATACGTACATATAGACTACATAGGATAAAATAAAAAGCATCAATCGGGACATATAAGCCCACTTCGTGGAAGCCCAGGGAAAAGGATATAAGCTACATATGGGTGAATTATTTTGTTCTTATTGAAACAAAGGTCTAATGTTAATTTGCTTTTGTCACACAATACATAAGCAACTGTAGCAGCATATCCACTGATTCCCCTGAACTTTTCTCTGCAATGCAAAAATGATCGTAGATGAAAGGCAAAAGCGCGTCTGTGGAAATTGATCATGATGAATTCTATACCGGGTGCCTTATGAATAGGTCTACCTGTTAAAGTGATTTGCTCATCCACCTTAATTTGCTGTTGGATAATCTTTTAGTTAAACCCAATCATTATTGGGTTGTTTACCGAAAATCGTAAAAAAACATGCTAAGAAAAATGTTCCGTAATGTTGATATTCACCCAGTGCTATTTTGTTTTATATAGGAGGTGTAAGCTAAAGGAAGGGGATGTAGATCATTTGGCTATGTTTGTTCATTATGAGCCACCGTACCTGTATGTGTGTTTATGGCTAGGCCAATCAACGTGCTCTAGATCGGTCATGCAAGTAGACTCACTCAACGTTGGCTTTGCACACATAGGTTTTATATTCTTAATAAACCGGCGGTTTGTTCCAAGTCAGTGTGATAATTGACTCACACACAAACAAACTAATTTCTACAGGGTATGCAGTCGGAAAAGCCATATCCTCAGTTAGCGCCACTACGTATAAATTAAAAAAACTAGTTAGTATTCTGGATAGGCCCTATACTTAATTGCCATCATTATGGGAATAGACAGGTGAAACGACAACATTTTAATGACGTGCTATGCACAGAAACGTTGATTGGATAATTAATTTTCGTAAAGTTAATATTAAATTATTTATGTCATTTTCGCATGCAGATGTGCTACTAGATGCGCACTGTAGTACAACTGTCGATTTGAAAAGCAAAATGTTGGCATAATAAGGCTGAAACCGCGGATCGCATCGCTAAGGGACAGCTTACGAGTGCCTCAGACCACCCTTTTAAAGGTATACCTTAATTAAGGTATACCTTAGCTAAGGAGACGCTGGGAAACAGCTCGAGAGCTAAAGGAAGAGCTTAAGGTATACCTTACGACGCACGTAGCGCTAAGGAGACTCTGGGAAACGCAGCCCTGATCTCTATACTAGGGTTGGGTCCACACTTAACATCAGTATTCACTCCTCTACATGTAGAGCAGGCGAGATGTGTTAGATTGGGCCCTGGGAGTGGACTAAGGTGAGTCGGCTTGGGTAGCGGTGTATCTAGCGTGATTCAAGGAGGGGTCTTCAGCACAGAGCACTATTCGGATATAGTTGCTACAAATGCTATACTATGTATGGTAATGTATAACATTACCCCTGATTACCGCCATAACATATGGGACAAAGACACATTTCTTCCCGATTTGGCTTTGTACTCCACAATTTTTAATGTGTAACCAAACAATTCACATGTGGTTCAAGTGCAGATTCTCAGCTTTGGGGGCTATGTATAAAAAGTGGTGTAATTTCTACATGGTGAAACCAAACTGTATAAAAATATCCTTTAATTAAAGCCGCAAGCGGCGTTGGGAGGGGTCCAAGCATTGGCACCATCGTGCCCCCTATGGAGCGATTTTAAAATGGCTTTGTCCTCGTGATCATATGCCTTCACCCAACATATCTACTGAATATCATGATGATCGTATGAAATATTGATGACTTATGGCCAATTTTGTGCTAAGAGACGCTGTCGGATGACTTAGTTACGTCGCCACGGATATGTCCTGGCCGCTTCCCGTCAAGGCCTTTACTATGTCGTAACACTTAGATGGTCCGGCGTGTATGCACAGCTGCAGTGTTTCTGCGCCGCAACTAAAAAAGGCGTCACACTAGTGTTGTCACGATACCAAAATTTGGACTTTGATACCGATACCAGGTTTAGTATTACGATACTCAATACTGAAATGATACTTGAAACTTAAACAATGCTAATTCGATACTCGGTACCTAACGATACTGAAATTACCTTAATAGATGAGAAACGTAATGTCCACAAGGGTTGACCTCATTTTCGAATTCATGGTTTATTAACAACCTGGTTCATTAACAACCTTTAAGTTGAAGCCTCTTCAACATATTAATATGCATAGGTCTACAGTGTTACAACACTGAACAATAGAAAAATATGTGAAATATATTTCAAAAATTACACAGTTGTTAACTAAATAATATTTAAAACAGGTCTTTCACCTTTAAATAAATCTAAAAACAGCATATTTTAATAACAATACAGCATCTATCTATAATAAAATATTTACAAATTGGAACACCTATTGCTACTGAAGTGAACTGAGTCAAAGCTTGCCCTGTATCGAGGAGCTGAGTGCACAAGCGCAAGTCACCTCACTTGGCAACCTTAGTTGCTACTGCCTTCTAGCGAAGATTCTGACAAATTACACTTTTCATCCTCTCAATCAGTAATGCGGGAGACAATTTTCCCTGGCTTTTACATTTGACTCAAAACTACCGAACGTCGGAATATTCTAATACCGAACCGTTTCTTTTCTTTTTCTTTTTTTTTTTAAGTACCGAGAAAGTGCTGAAGTTTTGGTATACCGTGCAACACCACGTCAGACACATATTCCAATCCATTGCTCAGCTTAGCAGAGAATGCACATTTCAGAGCGCCACAGAGACCGATAGAATAATAACACATGAATGCAAATTTAAAATAATAAATACGACATTGAGAAAAAACGGAAAAAAAGAAGTAATATCAACTCGCGATCTGCGTGCTGCGCGCAAAGTAGCCTACCGTTTTATTTATTTAGACATTGGCAGATAAGAAAAATTTTGGTTACGCTGACCTATAAAACGCTATTCCAAAAGCAAAATCAGACATGTTATACATCGTTAGAAAGCTTATACTCTCACCTACTGAATAATGAATTGTCAATCAAGCCAAATTGTACTAAAAAGGGCGACAACGCCGTAAGCAACAGGTGTGGTATTACGCACAGCTATTATTGAAGATAGCCGACCCAGGCGTGACAGATGCGCGTATATTTCGCAAACGGATTGTCCAAGACAATATATGACCACTCATTCGCAAAAGGGACATCTCTACGCGTAAAACCAATGGTAAGATTGTATATTTATTCAATGTTTAGTCCCAGATATTGACTGTAGAATGACATGGTATAATTTTTTTTTTAAAGTTAGTCTAGTTTATTTCGTTATTCAGTGAGCAGCGTTTTCACTGCTGTATTGGCATATTTTAGGGCTAATGTCGGGTTTATCTTGTTGCTACGGAATATTGCATTACATTACATTACAGGCATTTGGCAGGCGCTCCTATCCAGAGCGACGTAGGCTACAACAAAATGTATAACCATAACCAGGAACAAGTGTGTCGAAAACCCTAGAGGGCATTAGCCTACCGTTCTAAGTGCAGGGAACAACCGCATAGTTCAACTTGGACCCTGTAGGTTAAACTGATTAACACTAACACAAACAAGAACAGCAACAACGCAGTCTATGCAAAAATTCAAGCAATAGTTAAGACGAGTTAAGTCACCTACGAAACAACTACCTAGTTACAACCCTAATCTTACAGTCAATTTAGAGATTAAATTGAGAATACGATTTACAGCATAAATTGCGTCTTTTGTTTATATTCAATATTAGAAATTGCAGCGAGAAACTGCAGCTGTAGACCCAATATAGTTTATGTTATGGTAGCAACGGAACGAAGCGGACTACATATGTATTACCGTCATTGTTATATTATACCAGCGTGTTTTCGCGCGTTTGCACAGAAACTCAAAACCTAAAATGGTTTAGCTATTTCTCACCATAATGACAGATTTAAAGACTTAACGAACTCACCCGATACTGTCTTCAAATGGATCCATGCCAAAAAAAAAGTAATTATTCATCCTCTCAAAACGCTTTAACTAAACTTTTGGTATCCTAAAAGTGCCACTCTGGGTGGCAGTCTTCCATTCCTTCCCCGACGTTCAGACCGTCCCCTCACTGATAAAAACTAGACCCTACGGTGTCGGATTACTTGCGTCGCCATGGATGTCGCTTGCCGTAAAGAAGTTTACTAGATGTCGTAACACTTAAAATTTGCAGCAACAGCTCTTCCGCACCCCAACTAATAAAAAAGTCCAAATGGCGGGCAAACAATATGGCGGACATAGGTGGTCCCAATAGCAAAGTTGTAGAGCACATTCAGATGCATCGGTCGATGAAGTTTTGTGTTGATCTGACTTACGATGTGGGAGTTATGGCCTTTTAAAGTATGCCCCTTTGTTATAGCGCCACCATCTGGCCTACATAGGTGATTTTTAGTGCCCGAGTAGTGGGGGACCATAGGAACCCACCTGCCAAATTTGGTTGCTCTAGGACTTATGGTTGCTGAGCCTCAGACATTTTAGTGGAGAAAACTTCCATGCCCCAACGTAAAAGTCAAAATGGCGGGCAAACAATATGGCGGACATAGGTGGTCCCAATGGTAAAGTTGTAGAGCACATTCACATGCATCGGTCGATGAAGTTTTGTGTTGATCTAACATATGGTGTGGGAGTTATGGCCTTTTATGCAAAACCCTTTGTTATAGCGCCACCATCTGGCTGACATAGGTGATTTTTAGTGCCTGAGTAGTGGGGGGCCATAGGAACCCACCTGCCAAATTTGGTTGCTCTAGGACTTATGGTTGCTGAGCCTCAGACACTTTTAGCGGAGAAAAATAATAAGAATTAAAGCCGCAAGCGGCGTTGGGAGGGGTCCAAGCATTGGCACCATCGTGCCCCCTATGGAGCAATGTTAAAATGGCTTTTTCCTCATCATCATATGCCTTCATCCAACATATCTACTGAATATCATGGTGATTGTGTAAAATATTGATGACTTATGGCCAATTTTGTGCTAAGAAACGCTGGCGGATGACTGAGTTGCGTCGCCATGGATGTGTCCTGACCGCGTCCCATAAAGGTCTTTACTATGTTGTAACACTTAGATGGCATGTCGTAACACTTAGATAGCCTGGTGTGTATGTACAGCTGCAGCGCCTCCATGCCACAACTAAAAAAGGTATCACACTAGCGTTGTCTTGATACCAAAATTTTGACTTTTATACCGATATCAGGTTTCTCCACCCTAGCTCCCCAGTGGTGGAACGAACTTCCCGTCCCTCTCCGAACCTCCCCCTCACTACCCATCTTCCGCCGTGGCCTGAAGACTCATCTCTTCAGACTATACCTAGACTAACCACCACCATGCTGTATATTTCACTCTTTAATAAAAAAATAAATAAATAAATAAAAACACCCCCCCCTCCTTTTCATGTCACTTGTTACATGTTGCCCCATCCCAGCACCTTTTGGTAATTTGTATTTGTCCTAATACTGTAGCTTATTCTTCTGCCTAGTTGGCTTTGCAGAGGTTAGGTCAGAATAGTGTTCACTGTGTGAACTGTGTTCTTGGCTAGAAATAGCTGTACAAAATAAGTATTATACCTTTCTGAACCTGTGTTCAGCAGTTGCCTATGACCATGATATGCACTTTTTGTACGTCGCTTTGGATAAAAGCGTCTGCGAAATAAATGTAATGTAATGTAATGTAATGTTTAGTATAACAATAATTGATACTGAAACGATACTGATTCAATACTCGGTACCTAACGATACAGAAATTACGTTAATTGATCAGAAATTAAACAATTGCAAAGTAAATTATCTTTAAACAGGTCTTTCACTTTTAAATAAATCTAAAAACAGCATATTTCAATAACAATACAGCATCTTCCTATAATAAAATATTTACAAATTAGAACACCTATTGCTACTGAAGTCACCTGAGTCTAAGCTTGCGCTGTATCAACCACGAAGAATGCACAAGCGCAGGTCACCTCACTTGCCAACCTTAGTTGCTACTGCCGTCTAGCGAAGATTCTGACAAATTACACTTTTCATCCTCTCAATCAGTAATGCGGGAGACAATTTTCTCTGGCTTTTACATTTGACTCAAAACTACCAAACGTCGGAATATTCTAATAGCGAACCGTTTCTTTTTTGTTCTTTTTTTTTTTTTTTTTAAGTACCGAGAAAGTGCTGAAGTTTTGGAATACCGTGCCACACTACGTCAGACACATATTCCAATCCATTGCTCAGCTTAGCAGAGAATGGACATTTCAGAGCGCCACAGAGACAGACAGAATAATAACGCATAAATACGCATTTCAAATAATAAATACGACATCGAGAAAAAACGAAACAAAAGACGAGATATCAAGTCGCGACCTACGCGCAGAGCAGCCTACCGTTTTATTTATGTAGACACTGGCATATAAGATAATGTTCGGTTACGCTGACCTATAAAACGCTATTCCAAAAGCAAAAACAGACATGTTATACATCGTTAGAAAGCTTATACTCTCACCTACTGAATAAATTAATTGTCAATCAAGCCAAATTGCACTAAAAAGGGCGACAACGCCGTAAGCAACAGGTGTGGTATTACGCACAGCTATTTTTGAAGATAGCCCAGGCGTGACAAATGCGCGTAGCCTATATTTCTCAAACCGATTGTCCAAGACAATATATGACCACTCATTCGCAAAAGGGACATCTCTACGCGTAAAACCAGTGGTAAGATTGTATATTTATTCGATGTTTAATCCCAGATATTGAATGTAGAATGACATGGCATAATTTTAAAAAACTTTGTCTCGTTTATTTCCTTATTCAGTGAGCAGCGTTTTCACTGCTATATTGGCATATTTTAGGGCTAACGTCGGGTTTATCTTGTTGCTACGGAATATTACATTACATTCCATTACAATACAGGCATTTGGCAGACGCTCTTATCCAGAGTGACGTACAACAAAGTGTATAACCATAACCAGGAACAAGTGTGTCGAAAACCCTAGAGAGAAATGCCGTTCCAAGTGCAGGGAACAACCGTTAGTTCAACTTGGACCCTGTAGGTTAAACTGATTAACACTAACACAAACAAGAACAGCAACAACGCAGTCTATGCAAAAATACAAGCAATAGTTAAGACTAGTTAAGTCAGCTACGAAACAACTACCTAGTTACAACCCGAAGCTTACAGTCAATTTAGAGATTAAATTGAGAAAACAATTTCTCTCAGCATAATGACGGATTTAAAGACTAAACGAACTCACCCGATATTGTCTTCAAATGGACCGTATTATTTATTTAGACATTGGCAGACTACAGCATAAATTGCGTCTTTTGTTTATATTCAATATTAGTAATTGCAGCGAGAAACTGCAGCTGTAGACACAAGACAGTCTGTTATGTAATGGTAGCAATGGAACGAAGCGGACTATATATGTATTACCCTCATTGTTTTATTATACCAGCGTGTTTTCGCGCGTTTGCACAGAAACTCAAATACTATCAATAAAATGGTTTAGCTGTCTCAGCATAATGGCAGATTCAAAGACTAAACGAACTCACCCGATACTGTCTTCAAATGGATCCAGGCTCAAGAAAAGTATTTCTCACCATAATGACAGATTTAAAGACTGAACGAACTCACCCGGTACTGTCTTCAAATGGATCCATGCCAAAGAAAAGTAATGATTCATCCTCTCAAAAAGCTTTTACTAACAAACTGTGAGGGAGGGTGGGGGGTTAGGACCCAAACGCGGAGGCCAGGGAAAAAAACTCAACTCCAAAAGGTACGAAACAAAGGTTTTACTTCTCTCCAAGACAAAGGGGACAAAAAGGGAACAAAAAGCCTCGCAGGGCGGTTATAACAAACACAAAGAAAAAACCTCAGAAACACAGGGAAACAAAAATACAAAAATCCCAAAAACCTAGGGAACAGAGCGGGCAAGGAACAGGCAACAGGCAACGAAGAACAGGTAACCAAAGACAAGCAAGGGGCAGGCAACACGCAAGCAACAGCCAACAAACCAACAAGGATCCAGCACCTGAGTCAGGGAGAAGGGAGACTTAAAAAGACATGACATTGACGAGACACAGGAGGGCACAATGAACAATCAGGCCACAGAGAGGGAAGGGAAAACGAGACAATCAAAAAACAATAATTGGACAATTGAAAACAATAATACAATTACACAGGGGGAGAAGAACACAAAACCGAAGTGCCGCCATCTGGCGGCCCAACAAGGGAAACACAGACAGGAAACACAGAACCCTGACACAAACCTTTAATAGCCTAGCATGCACTCTGGCACTGTCTTCCATTGCTTCCCCGACGTTCAGACCCTCCCCTCACTGATAAAAACTAGACCCTACGGTGTTGGATTACTTGCGTCGCCATGGATGTCGCTTGCCGTAAAGAAGTTTACTAGATGTCGTAACACTTAGATTTGGAGCTCCAGCTCTTCCGCTCCCCAACTAATGAAAAAGTCCAAATGGCGGACATAGGTGCTCCCAATGGCAAAGTTGTAGAGCACATTCAGATGCATCGGCTGATGAAGTTTTGTGTTGATCTGACTTACGGTGTGGGAGTTATGGCCTTTTACGCAAAACCCTTTGTTATAGCGCCACCATCTGGCCGACATAGGTTATTTTTAGTGCCTGAGTAGTGGGGGACCATAGGAACCCACCTGCCAAATTTGGTTGCTCTAGGTCTTATGGTTGCTGAGCCTCAGACACTTTTAGCGGAGAAAAAAAATAATAATAATAATTATTATTATTATTATTATTATTATTATTATTATTATTATCTTAACAGATACAATAGGGTTCCACCAGCTTCGCTGCTTGGACCCCTAATAATCCTAACAAAAACAATAGGGTTCCACCAGCTTCGCTGCTTGGACCCCTAATAATAATCCTAACAGATACAATAGGGTTCCACCAGCTTCGCTGCTTGGACCCCTAATAATCCTAACAGATACAATAGGGTTCCACCAGCTTCGCTGCTTGGACCCCTAACAAAGAGTTTGCAAAGCCGGGATTACCGCTTGCCTGCCTGCTCACCATCATTACTTCTGTGTGTGTCTGGGGCAGGGGGGAGTCAATTTGAATGGGGTTATTTTTGATATTTGCTCTATCAGGTGGACTTGTTGACTGCAATCCCGCAGCATACCTTTTTCCTCCATACATAGCGCTGATCATTATGGCCAGAATAATCAGGCCATAATGTTATAAACGACGACAGGGGCACCAGAACATAAAAACAAGCAACGACGAATGGGGAAGGAAAAAGCAGGTAAGCGGGGGAAAACGCTAAACTAGCGGGGACGTCTCACTAAGCTAACGTGAGATACAATTCAGAGAAAGCTTTGTGATTTTTTGCTAGTCAATTATTCAGATTATTGCCATGCTTGTTAAACAATCTCATGTTGTCGTCTCTTGCTATTATTATTTCTTAATTATTATAGGCCACATATTGGTCTTGATTATTCAGAAAATTAATTGTTTCGTTGTTAATCTAGCAAACTAAAGGAAACCAGCTGAGAGTAGCCTATTGTTTGGTCTAAAGGTAATGCTTTATGACCCCTATATTCCAGAGCACCAGCCATCACTACATTTAAATGTTAAAAACAGTGGCAGCAGCACGCTGTAGCACTGTGGACCTAGGCCCCCAACTTTTTTCATGGGCCCACAATATTTTTTTGAACTGAAACACTCTTTTTTTTTTAAAGCAGTAGAAAATGTCTATCCATAATAACCAATTAAACACTACGCTCCCCGTTGTCATTGATTTGACAAGACAATTAGCAGGTTTAAGTGGTTATAATTCACGGTGACATTGTCCATGTTTACATGCATATTATATTCTCCCTACACCAGTGGTAATTTTACTGACTACGCTTCCCATGCACTCTAGCAGGTGATAGCGTTGTGTTTTCTAGGAGATCCCGTGCATCCGGTTGCTGCTAAACAGAGAGTGCTAAATCGCCGTCTCTATCGCTCAACTTTTACATATTATTTTGTGTTGCAATAAAAACAATGATATTGATTACATTTGGGTTTTTGATTCATGACATTATGCTGGTGCTGGTCTGTGCAGTTATTTTCATCTCGAAATAGTTCGTGTTTTTTGACAGGTCATATAGCTCATTCAGCCTCAATGACAAATAGAACTGAAGGATGTCTCTGAGCACTCGTTTATGAAAATGGCATTATTACAATTAAGCCTACTTTTACCAGCGTATTGTCCTTAACTAAATTAATGCGACACTATCTCAATCTTAAACAATTTGGCCCACTCACAAATTATCGTGGCCCACCCATGATTTGAATCCTGCCACCGCTACTGGTTACAAAGAAAAATAGCACACAAAAAAAATGCTATTTTTATTGATGTTTGTTATTCAGTTAATTAATTGCAGTTATTGATAATAAAGAAAGGTAAATGGAAACAGGTTGAGAGAATAGGCAAATTATCCCTTTAAAGTTATGCGACTGATTAAAGGGTTGCAGTAGTAAGGACATCTCCCAAGGCATTTCCGAGTATAAATGGGATGAAGTGGGTCTCAAATGACCCGCTCCGCCCTCGCTGCCTCCCGCTCGCTAAACACACGTGTATACTCCAGTTTTATTGGTAAATGCATCACATCCTCCCAAGTTAAGTTTAGTGTAGCAAAAGGGTGTAGCAAAAACTGGATTGGGATGCAGCCCTGGTCCTGCAGGGCACAGTGTCTGTAGCATTTGCTCCAACCATACACTGCAAGTCGGTTTTTTCTAGCTCACCGTAGTTCATTTCAATTAGTGCTCTACTCATATAACTTCAGTTGTTCTTAAAAGCCAGGTCTGGAACTCTTATTGATTTCCTTCAATGTGACTTGTTCTGGATGACAGCATCTGCTAAGTAAATGCGATGTAATCATGCACACCTGTCCCAAGCTGAACCTTCGGTAATATAAACACTTTCAGTTTTCTTTTCTTGGAAGGGGAAGCTCTTCTCTACATCCCTGAATCACATTTGAAGCATTAAACACTAACTAATCGAAATAATAAACCAAATAATCTAAAATGCAGACTGAAGACCCACCTCCTCAGGCTGAATCTTTGCTCTCTTTCCATCCCCAACCCCTAACATTTCAACCTCTTGTGCCCGGCATTTTTCTGGTTTTATAATTCTCTCTGTAGGGCTTGCTATGTACAGTGCCATAAAAATGTTTTTTCCTCTTCCTGTTTTCCACTATTATTGCATATTTCCACACTGTATGGTTTCAGATCTTCAAAATGTAATATTAAACAAAGGGAATCAGAGTAAACACAAAACACATTTTTAAATGAATATTTTTGTTTATTTAATGAAAACTACCCATGTGAAAAAGTAATTTCCCCCTTAAAATGAATAACTGGTTGCACCACCTGTAGCAGCAATAACTGCAACTAAACACTTCCTATAATTTGATAACCTGAGAATGGTTCCTTTCAAGGTTTCTTCCTTGGGAGTTTTTCCTTGCTACTGTTGTCTTAGGCTTGCTCCTGTGAGCGTTTAGACCAGGGTTGCCTGTGAAGCGTATTGTGACAATTGTTTGTGAAATACACTACATAAATACATTTTAATTTGATATCAGTCTTTAACATTGCTGTGAAGGAATTTTATCCCACTCTTCTTTGTAGAACTTTAATTCAGACAAATTGGCAGGTTTTCGAGTCGAATTGTTTCAGATCTTGCCACGGCATCTCTATTGGGTTCAGCTCAGGATTTTGACTAGGCCACTCCAAAACTGTAATTTTGTTTCTTTTCAGCCATTCAGATGTGGACCTGCTTTTGTGTTTTGAGTTATTGTCTTGCTGCATAACCCAATTATGCTCCAGCTTCAGATCACGAGCAGATGACTGAACATTCTCTTTCAGAATTTTCTGGTACGGAGCAGATGGTTCCTTCAATAATGGCAAGTCATCCAGGTCCAACAATGCATCCCCACACCATCACACTACCACCACCATGTTGGTATGATGTTCTTATTGTGAGATGCTGTGTTGCTTTACGCCAGACATAATGGGACCTGTGTCATCCCAAAAGTTCTACTTTAAATTATCCCAAAATTCTTGGGGATCATCCAGGTGCTTTTTTTCAATGTGCACTGATGTTTCCCTTGGCAGGGGTTTCCACCTTGCTACTCTCCCATTGTTATAGCCATTTTTATTTAACATATACTAAATTAAGATTTATGTTTTGAGGTATGGCCTTGGATGATTATGTTTAATGGTTTTGAATTATACTTATGTTTCATGTGCCTAATGTTGTGTTTGATGCCACGTTTGAGGTGATGTGAGAGGGCAAAGGCTATATGACATGAGGCGCAGTTGTATTTCGGGTCAGCCGATGGAAAATGGGGAGCTTGGTAAAAAACACTATTTTGACCAGGCTCTTCCTCATCAATTCATTTTGTAACCAGTTTTTCATTAAGTTTGACTACAAGGACTAATTTACAACCACTTTTCATTCATCTTTTGTTGCTGTAAAAGGACAAATAAATTATTTTTCTTTTTCAACGGGACCCGAGGTAGAAGTGTGTTAATTCAGCCATGCTTCTGCATTTTTCACAGCATGGAACAAATGGTCGAAACACCCATGAATCTGATTTTTGCCCGGTCTATTGTGGAGTCAAGAACGCTGACAGAGATGCCTGCAGTTCTTTGGCAGGCCGACTAATCCTGGGAAATTTCACCACTGTTCCAAGTTTTCCATTTGGAGATAATGGCTCTCACTGTGGTTAGGTGGAGATTCAGAACCTTAGAAATGGCTTTGCAACCCTTTCCAAAAATACAGAATTAAAACTCAAAATATTGTCAGCGGAGTCCAGAAATTCGGGGACCAAGCTGACAGGCATGCTTCCCCTAATGTTCATAAGCATATCCCGACTATAGCTAAGACACATAACTGCAGAAAAAGACTTAAAACAAACAAGGACACTGAAACACCGTGGCTGCCATTTGTGTGGGAGGCGCCAGAGAAAATGTAGACATTTTACAGTAGACGTGGTGTTGAGTTATAAAGGTTTGGCCACTGGGAAAGTAGGCTGGATCAAAGTGAACTTCAGAACCATGAACAGCACTCAGGGAGTCAGAGTCAGGATCAGAACACTTCAGACTTCAGTAACACTGAAGTAAGCTTGCTGCCTATATAGAATTGTATTTGCAGAATTGCACCGAGACAGCTGAATAATTCTTTGTTTTTTGTGTTCTGCGTTTGGAATCATAGTTTCAGTTTCAGCCCTTTTATCTTTGATTGAGCACATCAGTTCAGTAAAAAGCACAAGGACATTATCTCATTAGAGGGGCCAGCTTGTGCCCTGGGGAAAAACCATCCTGCTCTTTGTAGAGAGACAATCGATGCATTTTAATCATACACATCCTGTTCTTGGCACAGATAAAGATAAAGCACTTATGCCTATGCCTCACACAGCCACTATAACTAGCAACAAGACTTTCTGAGAAATCACATGATCTATTGGAAGCCCCCACCCTGCTTGTGCCCCCTCCTTTTCTCATACAGTTCGCTCCTCCCACAAATTCCCACTTTATAAAAGTCGACATACACTGCCCACATGCCTTACAGGACTCCCAGTGTCTCCAGAACTGTGTCTCCAGGGTGAAGACTTAAGACGAAACTGCCAACGCTTCTATATTACGGATTAGCACTGGTGAGCTCTTTCTCAATATCTAATGCTAAAGATTAAGAAACATGTCTTCAGTCAAAGTTTCACCTTGTTTGACAGCTGAAAAATCCTTTTCACCGTAGTCCGCCTTGTGTGTCTATAATTGTTCTCACAAGAAGGCTTATATATGTAGTTACATCTCCTGGTGCCAAACATCATTTTAAATATTGCACCCTTAACCCCTAGAAGGGTTGTAACATCCGGTTAGCCAGTTGGCTAGTTTATTAACTATGATGGTGACATACTAGCTAGCGATGTTTATATGCAAATTGTGTTGTATTTTAGAAATCACAATGCACTCCTGTATATCATGGCTCATGCTTGTAAATCAAGTCTGTTTGCAGAGTGCTGCTGCAGCTCGCTAATTGTGTGTGTAGGGAGGTACGGAGGTAACCTATTTCGAAGATATAGCTATTGGTTGGTTGACACTGAAAGTAGTTCAGTCACAGCCTTAGCCGTATCTACCACTGAGGTTACCAAGTTTGAGTTGTATTTACTTATTTTTTTACACGATGATTCAGGGTAATTCTGAATAAAAGTGGTGAACTACTGTAAACTGACTAAACTTCGGTAGAACTAGACCCTACGGTGTCGGATTACTTGCGTCGCCATGGATGTCGCCTGCCGTAAAGAAGTTTACTAGATGTCGTAGCACTTAGATTTGGAGCTCCAGCTCTTCTGCACCCCACCTAATAAAAAAGTCCAAATGGCGGGCAAACCATATGGCGGACATGGGTGTTGCCAATGGCAAAGTTGTAGAGCACATTCAGATGCATCGGTCGATGAAGTTTTGTGTTGATCTGACTTACGGTGTGGGAGTTATGGCCTTTTACGCAAAACCCTTTGTTATAGCGCCACCATCTGGCCGACATAGGTGATTTTTAGTGCCTGAGTAGTGGGGGGCCATAGGAACCCACCTGCCAAATTTGGTTGCTCTACGACTTATGGTTGCTGAGCCTCAGACACTTTTAGCGGAGAAAAATAATAATAATAATAATAATAATAATAATAATAATAATAATAATAATAATAATAATCCTAACAAAAACAATAGGGTTCCACCAGCTTCGCTGCTTGGACCCCTAATAATAATCCTAACAAAAACAATAGGGTTCCACCAGCTTCGCTGCTTGGACCCCTAATAATAATAATAATCCTAACAGATACAATAGGGTTCCACCAGCTTCGCTGCTTGGACCCCTAATAATAATAATAATAATAATAATCCGAACAGATACAATAGGGTTCCACCAGCTTCGCTGCTTGGACCCCTAATAATCCTAACAGATACAATAGGGTTCCACCAGCTTTGCTGCTTGGACCCCTAATAATAATAATAATCCTAACAGATACAATAGGGTTCCACCAGCTTCGCTGCTTGGACCCCTAATAATAATAATAATCCTAACAGATACAATAGGGTTCCACCAGCTTCGCTGCTTGGACCCCTAATAATAATAATAATCCTAACAAAAACAATAGGGTTCCACCAGCTTCGCTGCTTGGACCCCTAATAATAATAATAATAATCCTAACAGATACAATAGGGTTCCACCAGCTTCGCTGCTTGGACCCCTAATAATAATAATAATCCTAACAAAAACAATAGGGTTCCACCAGCTTCGCTGCTTGGACCCCTAATAATAATAATCCTAACAAATACAATAGGGTTCCACCAGCTTCGCTGCTTGGACCCCTAATTAAAGCTGAGCATCTGCTTTGTCGCAAATATTTTGAAGGGCACCATATACAATTACATATTAATAAGATAAAAATGAAACATTTTCTATGAATGGTCCTTCCTAATCAGTACATGACAAACACACACAATACATACACACACGTATGCACATATCTACGCACAAACACATGTATGCACATGCGCAGATGCACATATACACACATACAGTCATATAGACTTACACACACACAAACACACACACAGATGCACACGTCTAAACAGTCACACAGAGACACACACACACGTGCACACACACACACAAACATCTTTATACACAAATACACACATACACATACACAAGCAAGCATACATGTTTGTACGCAAGCCAAAATGTGTCTACCTGCTGTGGAACTGTGTGCTACAGGTAAAGTGCTCAGAATTCTGCTAAGCTGGTTCTCTGAATTCCACTGGCTCAGATGCAGGTCTTGGCAGCGTTGTGCTTCCTTGTCTTGGTGCACCTGCCCCCCCTGAGGGGGGAGGTAGTGGGAAGCTTCCAGGACGTCCCAGAGTGCCTGGACTTTTTCTACGAGCGCATGGTGCCCGAGTGGGGCGCGGCCACGCCTGGCGCCGCCCGTTTGTGTCAGCGCTTCAAGAACCGCTACCACTTCGCCACGCTGTACGACACGCTCCACCGCATCCCCGTCTACTCCGCCTACCGCTTTCAGACCAGCGACGGCGGCGGTCGCGAGAAGCGCTGGTTTGTGGAGCCACAGGTAAGCACAGAGGAAGACTCACAGCGACCTTCCTCCCAGCTTAGTTCAGCTGTTCAGCCTCACACAGTGTCACACTCCTCTCAGCGATATCTTCACAAGCCAGCGAAAAAAAACATCCCAATTTCAGATTCTGAGGCACAGGCAAGTCTAGAGATTCCGTAGGTAACAGATCCTATAAAAAGCCAATGAATGGTCTTCAAAAGCAGAGGACGTTCTCCAAGCAACAAAAAACACAGAATTCTTTTTCATTTTCTGTTAAGCTGCGTTCAGTCTTTTCTGGGAAAGTTAACTACTGAATATACAAGAGATGGAAAGACTGACAGAGGACTGAAAAAGGGTTATCAGGAGAGCGATGATTTTTAAAAGAAAAATAACACTTGAAAAGTATTGCATTTATTTTATTTCATCCATCCATCCATCCATCCATTATCTATAACCACTTATCCTGAGCATTGTCACAGGAGCCTATCCTAGTGTGCATTGGGCAAGAGGCAGGAATACACCCTGGAAAGGCTGCCAACCTATCGCAGGGCACACACACCATTCACTCACACACTCATACCTATGGGCAATTTAGTCTCCAATCCGCCTACCGGCATGTCTTTGGTCTGTGGGAGGAAAGCCACACGAACACAGGGAGAACATGCAAATTCCACACAGAAAGGCCCCAAGCCGAGATTCGAACCCACAACCTTCTTGCTCTGAGCTGACAGTGCTACCCACTACACCACAGCCCAATTTTATTTAATTTTTTACTGCAAATGATCCTTGGTGACAATGTGTCTCACATTTTAAAAAATTTAATTTGTGATAATAGTCTTAATGAGGTTTTTTAATACATGCAGAGTGATGCATGGCACTGATGGTGGATTCAACACCAGCAAGAGGCTCATTTGTCTTTAGAAATACCTGATTACCAGGGGGGTGTCTTGTGGCGTTGCTGTAGAGCACTGTCCACATGCTTATTACGAGCCACGACGTTGGCGGCTCAAATCCGCCCGTGCGACCTTTGTCGCACGTCCCCCCCTCTTCCTGTGTCTCTAAACTGTCCTGTCCAATAAAGCTGAAAAGCCCATGAAATAAAAAAAAAGAAGTGCCTGACTACCAAACACCACCTCACACACATGAAAAAAAACAAAACACACACATACACCCACCCACACAGAGACACCCCCCCCCCCCACTAACGCACATATACATATGCTCACACACACACAATGGTTTGACTGGAGTACTGTTTCACAGCTTGTGCATCAGAACTGGAGTGCGGAGATGCGGGACGGGTACTGGCTCGAGCAGGAGCATCCGGGGGTGTACTTGGGTGAGAGGCAGGCTCTCAACGAGGACTACATGCAGTCCGGCTTTGACCGCGGACACCTCAACCCAAGCGAACACCACCCAGGTAATGCAGCCCCATGCCTTGGGCCTGATGCAAGCTACAAACGTCTCCATTACTGTATCCACTGTAGTCTTTCTCAGTCGTTTCTGTTTGGTTTTTATACTGCAGCTGAAGGAGTTCTGAGGAAATGTTAACACAAAAGAATTCAGTTCCACTTTCTCTGCTGATTCTTGATTCCAGCAGACCTGCCCAACTGGTTATTGGGTCCCTAAGAGTGAATTCAGTATGGTCAGCTGTGCATTGTGTTACTAATTCACTTCAAACCAGGCTTGTTGTCTTGATAGCAGTACCCTGGGGTAGAACAGTTGTGAAACTGATATTGAGTGAATGTACTTTTTAAAGAATGCAGCATCTCCTAAAAATCACCTTACCATCTCTCTCTCTCTCTCTCTCTCTCTCTCTCTCTCTCCTCTCTCTCTCTCTCTCTCTCTCTCCTCGTCTCTCTCGCTCTCCTTCTCTCTCTCTCCGAAGAGACGTCCTCTCTCTCTCTCCTCTCTCATCTCTCTCTCTCTCTCGTGCATCTCTCTCTCCTCCTCTTCTCTCTCTCTCTCTCTCTCTCCTCTCGTCTCTCTCCTCTCTCCTCTCTCTCTCTCTCTCCTCTCTCTCTCGTCTCTCGTCTCTCGGTCTCTCTCTCTCTCTCTCTCTCTCTCTCTCTCTGCCCCCCCCACAGAGCCCAGCCGCAACGCCACGTTTACTCTCACCAACGTGGTGCCACAGAACCACAAGCTGAACAGCGGTGCCTGGTCTAGGTATGAGAAAAGTCTGCTAAAAATCCTCACAAACTGCTCGCAGGCCTACGTGCTGGTGGGCGCCATCCCTTCCGCTAACAAATTGATCAACAAGCGGGTCAACATCCCTGACTATATCTGGAACGCCTACTGCTGCCTGGGAGACAACGGCCTGCCCATCCTCAGCGGAGGGGCCAAAGCGCGCAACATTGACGGGGGCTGCGTCGAAAGGTGCACTCTCTCAGAGCTGGAAGAGTCCCTGAGGATGCACACCAAATCACCAGTGGGGGAGCTCTTCTCCAACAACTGTTCAGCTAAAACGATTACTGTACGTTAGAGAAGTGTAGTCAGACACACCCCACAGGGCATATTTCCCTCTTTATATGTTTCTGTGCCAGTTAACATACGAGAGTCATTTACTTCCCTGTAATTCCCATTGCCCATAAGCTTATTATCTAATACATGCACCAAAACTCACCTATTTGCAATTTAGGCATTTGGCTGATGTTTTTAGCCAAAGTGACTTAAAGAAAAAAGGAGAAAAAGGCAACACTGCAATCTCACAAGTTCTCCCCATTCAGCTCTTAAATAATCAACATTGTTTAATTTCGAGGTGGTTACAGCTACTGTAATAATGGAAGTAAAGACAAACTTCTGTGGGTCAATAACACCATTTACTATGTAGCTAACCATGCCTGCTTCCACACACACACACACACGCGCGCGCGCACGCACACCTGTCCCTGGCTCTCATAAATGTCTGCGTGATTCTGCCATTCACAATAAAGGCTTAATTCTTCAGTAATCAGTCCCATCTTGTCTGATTGCATAAGGGAATAAACAGGCAAATGACACCATACGATACAATAAGCCACTGAGCTACATCAAAACTGAAGGATACCTATACAAGTCCCTGGAGTATGTTACTCTGAGTAGTATGCTGTGTAGACACACAGTCACCAAGCAATGACCCTGGATCCTTTAACATAGTGTTGATGGATTTAAAATGACACTTGGTATTTGCAGGCCTCTAGCTCGTAGAGACTCACGTTTGTAACTGACAATTCCTAGACCACTGTATGGTGGCACCATCTAACGCGTCTCCTACTGCCTTGGACAGCTAATGTTAGCTAGCAGACTAGCGTTAATGTTAATGATATTTAAAAGGCAGTGGCTCACATCATTTCTATCACAAACTCTCAGTGTGACACTGAAGTATAATTGCAGCGTTGCGCTGGAAAAGAGGCCAGAGTTTGAACCAGGGCCTTTTACAGGAAGAACCACAATGGGCCTGTGAGAAAATTAAGAAAAGCCAACCACAACGGCAGAAAGGACAGCAGACAAAGAATACCATGTGGGGGGTTTATGAAGATTGTGAGGAGATTGAAATTGATACAATACAGACAATAAGTATTAGGCTGCCTGTGGTTAAAAAAAAAAATTTAGGTAGAGATGAATTCAGACAATTTATGCACATTTATTGAAAAACAAACCAAAGTGCAAACTTTTTTTTCTCCAATTTCTACTTACAATTTTACTTAAAAATAAACTAAGACACAACTTTCCTCAAAATAGCCTCCTTTGGCTTTAATGACAATTAAATAAATTATAGGAAGTCCATATCCATTCGTTCTGCACAGTGGGAGCTGGAGTGGTGGGAGGGGGGTGGAGTGCTAGTTGAATTCCACTGAATACAGTGAATCAGCAGCTATGATCAGCTGGTCAAAAAGGAAGTGCACCTGCCATTTCCCAATCTTTCTTAGTTGTGTTGATGGTGCTTGGCCCACTGGAGACTTTCTTTTTTTTGTAAATGGCACATAGCAATGGCTCTTTCAGATACACATCCGTTTAGACCAAGAGATCGCAGTCCCCATTTCACTGCAGGCAGGGAAACTAGTTTCTCTCTAGTTGCATTGAGGTCGTTTTGTATTTGCTTCTTTGCAATTTCTCACAGGGAATAACCTTTTTGGCACAATATGTTTACTTAGCCCAACACATCTAAGTCTAACGCCTTCTCCTTTGCCATATTTCCTGCAACTTTAGTGTCTATTTTACTCGCCCTACAGGCCAATGGTATTAGGCTACCTGTGGTTTTAAAAAACTTAAGGTAGATAAGATTTCACTCAGTTTAATCACCACTTTATCCCCCTCCCACCCCTCCACCTCCCACTTTGCAAAATGATTGGATAGATTTCTGGAATTCAGAAATTTGTTTAATTGTAATTAAAACCAAAGGAGGCTATTTTGAGAAAAGTCATGTCTAAGATAATTTTTTAAATAAAACAAACTTTTTGGTATTATTCTTGGCAGAACTTGAAAAGAAAAAGTTTGTTATTCAATAAATGCACACAGATGATTATTTATACTTTATTTCCACACTTAACATCAGTATTCACTCCTCTACATATAGAGCAGGCGAGATGTGTTAGATTGGGCCCTGGGAGTGGACTAAGGTGAGTCGGCTTGGGGTAGCAGTCTCTCTAGCGTGATTCTAGGAGGGGGTCTTCAGCACAAAGCACTATTCGGGGAAAGCTTAGCTATTGGATCACTATTGGGCCAACCTAAAGTCCGCAGTCCATTAGTCCTTTAAAAAAGTAGCACGGCAGCAGGTGTACTATGTATGGCAATCAGGAGTAATGTAGGGTGTTATGTAGGATAATTAACTCTCAAATACAACACCCTCCATAACATTTGCGACAAAGACATACATACACTACATTTCCAAAAGTATGTGGACACCTGAACATCACACCCA